>JAVSBV010118568.1:0-19697 GCA_033117975.1 Parotocinclus spilosoma | reverse complement strand
ATATGTATATATTTAGCTGTCATATGTATGTGTGTATATAAATATATAAATTGATTTTCATATATTTATATTATTATTATTATATATTATTTATAATATATATTTATTTATAACAAAATATATTTAATTCAATACATTTTTATTTATTTTGTTTATATTTTATTATATTTTTAATATACCATATAGGACAGTAGTATTCAATAGGAAAATACTAGTAAATAATAAATAAATAAAAATAATATATTGCATATTTTAATTTTAGGTATATTATATTTTAATCTAAATCTCATTAATCTCCTGATTTTATCCCCACTTTTTCCCGGTCGGGCTCGTGGGATTTCTGAACGGTACGTCAGGTTATCACAGCTCAGCCTGTGGATGATCCTCCAGCCAGCCTCCCATCCCTCTGGCATTTGTGCCTCTGTGATTCCCAGCTTAGCCACAAACAGGCAGTGATTTAAAACAGGCCCACTGTTCTTGATTATTTAATTTAAATACCAGTCGCCCTTGGGATGGACCTGATTGGTTTAATAAGCGTCAAACTCGAACGCCCCGGCCGTCCTATTATAATGTATTTCCTATATACGAAATAAACGAATTACACTCAGCCTAAGATGCTGCCAACGTGCGCCATCTCGAAAATCCAGCGCGGTGACAAACGGCTCGCTAAAAGGTACGAGGTATCCATAGAAACAACTGAGACTGAACCGACCAAAAGACAGAAGAGAGCTTGATATAAAACACGCCAATTAAGGCCAGCCTGAAACGTGAACGCAGAATTTAGAAAGTACACATTCTCATTTGCACACCTTTACGCTAACGCTCGCCATATGTAAGTGATATTAAAGGCCCAAATCAACTCTCCTTTAAAGGCTGGGATTTGTAAAAGTAAAGTAAAGGAGAAAAACGGGAGAGGAATTCGATCAGAATCTCACCGTATCTCACCTGGCTTCTGGAGACCCTCCTGTTTCAAGTTTTTCCTTTTACGAGGCAAAGATTTGTCCTGATGTGCACCGGCTCCGAAACGCCGGAGCAGTTCCAGTACGGGAGGCGGATGACTCATCCGGGCTGTCTTGTTTGGATGAGAAAGTTGTTTAGCGCTTTTAAAAGTCCTTCCCCAGCCAAGACGGGCTCCGTGACTCGACAGCACGTCTCCAGAAAACTGCCTTGATACGTATCCGTGCCAAATCGTGTAAGAACTCGGGAAGGTTAAAGCTCATCGACGTTCTCCCTTAACGTTAAAAAGCCCAAATTACTCATGAAAAAGGTGTCAGTATGCGGGAGGGAAGCAGCAGGTCCTGGACTGCCGAACCACGGAATTCAAACGCCGCTTTGCTTGGACAATTCGGACCTGGAGCAGTGTGTTTAAAAAAAAAAAAATCAATAAAGCACTCAATGGTGCGATCTACCAAACACGATGGAATAAAACCTTTATGCTTATACAAGGACCTTCCACTGAGGACTGATTTTAAAATCTATTTTGTTATAAAATCTATTTTGTTACTTTAATATTTACATTGATATAAATCAATACTTAAATTTTACTAATACTTGAATATACTTTGATGTATTTTCCTAATGAACATCTAGGCCCCCATGGAGGTCGGGTCCCTTTTTGAGTCCTTTTGGTTCCTCCCAAGGTTTCTTCCTTCTATATTAAGGGATTTTCCTTGCCACTGTCGCCCTAGGCTTGCTCAATTTGGGATTGGCCTTTTAAGATCAGATAAGATTATAAAGCCGCTTAGAGACGATGTTATAAAATGCGAAATAAATTTTGATTGATTGATTGATACGAGTTATACCTTACTAATCACGACGCATTTCCGTAATAGGGCTTCATCAGGGCTCGGTTTTTCGGCTTATTGGCAGGACGAGACAAACTGGGCATCGTGGGGGGGGTTCAAACGGCATGCTGGTTATTTCCAAAAACCCGAATAAGGCCTCCAGAATCAATCTGAAACTCATCCCTGTCATGTGTGAGCTCTGTCATGTAGGCCGGCCATGAATTAAAGATGAATTGGGTCGGGATAACGACGGCCCCTGGTGCCCCCGTCGCTGGCTAGTGGGCCATTTTGGAGGAATGATATAGCACTGGGAGATGTGGGATTTTCAAACAGGTTATTTTAAAAGGGGATTGCTTTTTCAATCCCTGTGTGTAACTCGAGCTCAGCGTTTTGTAAGCAGTGCATTTGCGGTATTACCTAAAGGCCCCCGTAACACACGCCGGAGTCTATTTGAATCGAACCCTCGCACATTTTCTCGCCCCGGCGCAATTTAGGCTGGGGAGAATTCGGCGCTCGGCGTGGACCGAAAACGAGGCCCAGCGCGGCTCAATTGTGCTGTAAACGAGATTCCGCTCTGATTCACCCCACCGCGCTGAAGGGAAATAAACATGTTGCGTATTTTGGGTTGGCGGTGGCATTTTCCGTGACGGAAAAAGCAGGTTAAAGTGCACTCTGAGCCGGAGGAGGGAAAAACACCATGTTTTACCAGGCATAAAAAAAGTAAAAGATGCTTTTTTTTTTTTTTTTTTTACACACGGCAGAATTACTGGGCACTTTTTTTTTAAAAAGGCATCAGGCATCACGGGCGGGTGATTTCAATAATCTGAATGAGCTTTACAGGAAATGGATTTTTCAGCCACGTATTTTGATTAAGGTGTACCGTGGTGCACAAAAGTGCAGAGAAGAATTCATAAAACTTGGGAAATGTTATTCAGGTCTGTGTTACGTCCAAGGTTTCACCAGTCATGCGTGAGGAAAAAACTGAACAATCCATTTTCAAGTACATGCAGGTAATTTCAATAACCCGAATGAGATGCCCAGAGAACTGATTTCTGGTAGCAACTTTTGACAGGCACGTTAGTTAAAGTCAGCAACCCCCCCCCCCCCCCAACACACACCTCCCACACACACACTCCCCGAAGGTGGGAAAGAGGGAAAGTACAAAGTATAAAGCCGGTTCTAGTGTGGAAAAGTAAAAAAGAAATCAGTTCTCAAGGACATAACTATTTAAAATTCAATATTGTAATACATTTGTATTATGTGTACTAGGGTAAACATGAACCAGTATAAAGAAAGACGAACCAGTTATTTTAGAGACGAACCAGTGACTATAAAGACGAACCAGTGACTACAGAGACGAACCAGTGACTATAGAGACGAACCAGTGACTATAGAGACTAACCAGTGAATATAGAGATGAACCAGTTATTTTAGAGACGAACCAGTGACTATAAAGACGAACCAGTGACTATAGAGGTGAACCAGTGACTATAGAGACAAACCAGTGAATATAGAGATGAACCAGTGACTATAGAGACGAACCAGTGACTATAGAGACAAACCAGTGACTAAAGAGATGAACCAGTGACTACAGAGGCGAACCAGTGACTATAGAGGCGAACCAGTGACTATAGAGGCGAACCAGTGACTACAGAGACGAACCAGTAACTATAGAGACGAACCAGTGACTATAGAGGCGAACCAGTGACTATAGAGACGAACCAGTCTACAGTAAGACAAACCAGTGACTACAGAGGCGAACCAGTGACTATAGAGCCGAACCAGTGACTATAGAGCCGAATCAGTGACTATAGAGATGGACCAGTAACTATAGAGACGAACCAGTGACTATAGAGGCGAACCAGTAACTATAGAGACGAACCAGTGACTACAGAGACTAACCAGTAACTATAGAGACGAACCAGTGACTATAGAGACGAACCAGTGACTACAGAGACTAACCAGTAACTATAGAGACGAACCAGTGACTATAGAGACAAACCAGTGACTATAGAGATGGACCAGTGACTATAGAGCCGAACCAGTGACTATAGAGATGGACCAGTCTACAGTAAGACAAACCAGTGTGTGTAGAGACGAACCATCAGGAAAAGGGAGAAACCAGTAACTATAGAGAATAACGAGTGTCCAACTTCCTGTTCCTCCTAATAATACGAAGGCGTGGCCACGATTAATTAAAGTGTGGTAACAAGAACATGAGTGAAGCGCAAAACGCTAACGCTAATCCTATGAAATATCAGAAATGATTAGCGGAGCTCGGACTGCTGTTCCGTTTACGAGAACGTCTTCGTTCCTATCGCTGCGTAAAACTTTCCCCCTAATGGCCGTTTCCAAATCCTGCTGCGTTTAGGATAAAGTTTACTTTCTAAACTCTACCAAATGAAGCCGTTAGTTGCTTTTTTTTTAAATTCGCTCCATCTGTGCGCTCGTTCAAATTAGCTTAGCTCATAGCATTAAACGGGAAGATGTGAGCCCACAGCCGAGCGCTAAAGGACTCTTGGGGACGGGACGTTATTTTCCAGTCCAGCGGGTCCTGATGACGCCGTTCCTCCGTTTCTCTTTCTTCTGACGGGGAGAAGAAAGCTCCATTGATTAGCGCTGCGTTTTGTTCCCGTCGCCACCAAATTAGCCTTTCATCTCCTCGTTGCGCCGGCGACCGAGGTCCTCAAGAGGTGTGATTCGTCATGGCAACCGGGAGCTCGTTTTCGTACGGGTACAAGACCGCACGACGGACTGCATGTGCCCCTCTGAAGAGCCTCCTTCCTTTTTCACTCTGCATTTGCATTTGGTGTTTTTGGTGCCACCGGAGGAGGGACATTTTTCACGGAAATGTTTACCCACACGATCAAAAAAAAACCTTATTGAAACAAAGCGCTTTAAAGCTGTTTAAATAAAGCTCCGGATAAAAAACCTCCAAATTGACAGCGATAAAGATTTGGTTACGGCTCTCAAAATTGTGTGTTAGAATCATTTAGTTCATCCCAAAAGTCACCGCGCACCCCTTCTGTTTCACAAGGGAAAATGACCCCTTACTCACTCGGAATACCCCAGTAAGTAAGGGGTGAGGGGACCTACCTTTTAGGCCATGTCCAGAACGTGGCTGCCATCTTGAAAGCCACCATTTTGGAACAAGCAATTTTTTTCAACGGCAAGGTGGTCATGTGAGATATCAAAGAAGATCAGAATCGTATCAGAAATCGATTGGTGCAAACGGATTCGCAATATCTCTTACGGTTCGAAATATATCAACAGAAAGATGGATTCTGATGTCCGGGGAGCGCCGCTGCTGTATCATAACTGGCACCCAGAAAGACCAGGTAACCTCACCAATGGTTTTGGCAGCTTTTGGGAAAAGTCCATGACGCATATTGGGACACTGGATCGTTTCCCCAGAACGAGGTCCATCAGGATAAGGGAGGGATTGAAAGGTAAAGAGCATCTGCCTATGCGTTTTGGTTATCACGTCGTGGCAGAAATGTGGCTTCCTCTCCAGGTTCTTGCTTCCTGTGGACTTAAAAGTCGCCGGTGTGTAATCTCGGAGAGTGCGTAATTGAATTTGGGACAGTGCCAAGTCGAGTTTGTGTCATTTACACATGCTGGTATATTTCTCAAGGTTCGTTCTCATTTCATCTGGCGGACGCTATAAAAAATGTTATTACGCCTGACGGGGGACGGCCGGTCGCTAGATGGGCTGAAAATTCAGAACGGCTCCGGTGACGGGGCGAGACGGGGCCGGGCCCGCAAATATTATGCTTTTGCATTTGGCGCTTTTGATGAACTCCCAGTGTCGATCTAAAATAGAACCAGAGTGCTCAGAGAGGGTAAAATGTTCTCACAAGGGCGCGGCTTGTTCCCCTTTAACAACATGTCCTGTTATTATTATTATTATTATTATTATTATTATTATTATTATTATTATTAATGGAGAGAGCACAAAAACGTCTAAATAAACCATAAAAAGCTTTCATTCAGGGATTGTTCATTAGCCAAGGATTAATTAAGAATCAGGCATCACGCCAAACGTTTCTTACCAGACGTAATTTGTTAATTAAGCAATATTAAAATATTCAAAATGTAAGTGGTCTGAAAACATTGAGGGAAATAATTAGACGATTGCTTTCTAGTGCTTAATCAAACCGTTCTGCGGCCGTCCGTCACTGCTCCCTGAAACTAACCTAAACAGCAATGCTGTTTCCAAAAAAAAACAATCCAGTGATTCGAGAGACAAACCAGTATGTAGAAAGATGAACCAGTGACTATAGAAACTAACCAGTTATTATAGAGACGAACCAGTGACTATAGAGATGAACCAGTGACTATAGAGACGAACCAGTGACTATAGAGATGGACCAGTATGTAGAAAGACAATTCAGTGACTATAGAAACTAACCAGTTATTATAGAGACGAACCAGTGACTATAGAGACGAACCAGTGACAATAGAGACGAACCAGTGACTATAGAGACAAACCAGTGACTATAGAGACGGACCAGTGACTATAGAGACGGACCAGTGACTACAGAGACGAACCAGTGACTATAGAGACGAACCAGTGACAATAGAGACGAACCAGTGACTATAGAGACGAACCAGTGACTATAGAGACAAACCAGTGACTATAGAGACGAACCAGTGTCTATAGAGATGAACCAGTGACTATATAGACGAACCAGTGACAATAGAGACGAACCAGTGACAATAGAGACGAACCAGTGACAATAGAGATGAACCAGTATCTATAGAGACGAACCAGTATGTCGAAAGACAATTCAGTGACTATAGAGATGGACCAGTGACTACAGAGACAGACCAGTGACTATAGAGACGAACCAGTGACTATAGAGACGAACCAGTATGTAGAAAGACAATTCAGTGACTATAGAGACGAACCAGTAACTATAGAGACGAACCAGTAACTATAGAGACGAACCATAATCCAGTCATTCTAAACGAGCGCGCCCCAAAGTGAGTGGCCCCTAGGGGCCGTGGCGGCACTGCGGGCCAATATTCTGCTTTGGGAGAAACTCTTTAGACACTAATTAAATAACTATTGGGCCGGTTATAACGGTTATAACCCCCCCCCCCCCTTCCCCCGACTGCGAATACAGGAATAAGCAAACGATGCTTTCTAATTAATATTAGGGTCGTTAAGGATTTTCCCTGGACGTTCGTCTCGGTCGCTGTGAGATTCGCGTGCCGAGCCCCAGCACAAACGGTCAGCGGCGAATAGACAGTGTTAATTAGGCGGCGGCGTCTCGGAATAGCTTCCCTCCCCCGAGGGAAAAGACTCAGAGACAGAAAGACAGGGCTGAGAAGTTCAGGGGTCACTGATTAGACAAGCGATTTTGTTTTGCTTCTAATTTTGCGCTTTTCTCGTCTCAGTCCTCAAAGCCCCGGAGCTTTTGTCTCGGGCTCCCTAATGGCGTCTCCATCCGAGTGCCTTTTCAAATCCCGAAGTAACAACGACTCTTTACTTTTGCTCTTGTGTCGTGGTCTGTGTTTGGGAAGATTACCTTCCGTCTAGGTTACCCCACTCTCACCGAAAAAGGAGTCATGGAGTGTTTTATTTGAGCGTTTATAGCTTTCCTCCTTCCGAGACTGCGAATCGGTCTCAAGGGTTTTCTGTCATTCAGACGTGAGTAACATATAAATAGCACAGTACTGGGCAAAAGTCTTAGGCCATCTTTAAAACAGATGCTGTATACCTATACGTAATGATTTCTTATTATTAGTCTCTGTATTCCAGGATAACCACAAAATTCTGGAACTTTGGAAACAAAAAGTGAAGAGTGTGGCCTCCTTACGCTTATAACAGGAGCATCAGGGTGCTAAAAAGAAGCCAGAATGGCTTTTTATTTGGCCCAAAAAAGGGTGAAACGGCTAAAACGAGATAAATCCTACTTAAAGGTTGGAATAAAAATCAGTGAAAACGAGACTTGATCCATTGCTTGATGTTACATATGGTCAGTATAGCAATGCAAAAACAACCTAATGGTGGCCTAATACTTTTGCACAGTACTGTTTATGTAAGTTTTAGCTCCTATTCTATTCCATTACGGGCTTTTTTTTTTATCCCAAAGATATGAAGGACCAGAACAACTTCAGCCAAAGTCCAGAAGATCTGGGAGTCACTGGGGCTTTTGGCAGTGCCCATACAGTCTGGTATTGAGGACCTGGCAGGGGTTGCCAGTTTTCCCTGGGCACATGACACGAGCTTTGACAAGCCAGGGGTGCCTAAATGTGAAAATAAGAATGAGAAATAAAGTAGATTTATTCATTTGATTCAAAACTCTTGCACGAAAACAGCCTGCACTTGAGCCGAGCAGCAGTTAAGGGCCTTCGCTCGAGGGTCCAATAGTGATAGCTTGTCAAAACCAAGCTCACAACCTCCCAGATCTGTAACGACTCAATTTGAAAATCCGAATCACGAGAGACGGCGCTTCAGAGAGTCATGGAATAATAATAATAATAATAATAATAATAATCATCGGAATGAGAACGGGTGAAAGTGCCCCGGTCCGTCTGGGACCCCGCTACTTTGTGTTGAGCGACAAAGAATAAATCTCACTCGCCAAATTTCTCGACTAAACGGAGGAACGTGTTTGGCACTCGGTTCGTTCGGTCAAATTTTACCACCTCCGACGGGTACAGATGTTCCCTGTGACACAAACTCTTCTCTCGCCCTTTTTGGGAGAGGCAGAGATTGAGAGCCTGTGTGTTCAGTAAGCCGAACGCAGCTCGAACCGAAGCGTCCATCTGTCGTCCGTAAAGGCCGAGGTTGAGTAAGAGACGGTCCGGGCCGGATCTGGACCCGATTTGGACCTGATTTTTGGATCTTTTTCCTGTTGACTTTAATGCTCTGGGACTTTTCACAACATGACTAACATAAATCTTCTTCAACAGCAGTTAGCTTGGACACTGTCAGTCCTGCCTCGGCTAACCGGACCCTGACCGGACCCTGACCAGACCCTGATCGGACCCTGACCGGACCCTTACCGGACCCTAACCCAGCCTGCCCTTTAAATTTTGGCTGGTTTATTATAAATCAGTTTTTTCTAGATAACCTTGGTATCAGACATCTGCCTCGTCTACTAGTTCTGCATTTTAAATTCTAACCAATTACACTTTTTCAGCAACTGGTGCCCAATTCTGTGAAACTAGTAAACTTTTATGACGTCTTACTAGTTAACTAGTACCTAATAATTATTAGTAACTAATCAGCAATAACTAAAGTGTTATACAAAGTCTAAAATACAGATTCAGCTCACCACGTAACCAGTGGAAGCCAAAAATCCACCAGTTAACTAGTTAAAGCCCGTTTATGACCTTGTTGGTTAACTTAGAAACTGGTCAGGCTCAGACTCTTTAGATCCCAAACTTACTAGGTAACTAACTAGCAGTTAGCTTTAACCCTGCCTTGTTAACTAGAGAGGCTCAGAGTGCTAAAAGGAAAAAATGTAATCTTGGTAACTAATGAAAACCTTTTGTTACCTTACCGGTTAACTTGTGAGGCTCAACCATTACTATTTAACCAGCAAGGTCCATAATGCTCACCCGTTATCTAGTTGGTGTCATTTGACTTTATCGAGTTAACTAGTAAGGCTAAAATTGTTTACCAGCGACCGGGTGAAATCCAAAATATGTCCTAGTTAATTAGTTAGGCTTGATTTTTTAATAGTTAACTAGCAAGGGCCAAAGTGCTAACGTTAACTAGCTGAAGTGTCACTTTACTAGTTAACTAGTGTGGCAAACGTGGTCGCTGGTTAACAAAAGCGATTTATGATCTAACTAGTTGGGTAGTGATGCTGAAAATCTTTATATTGTTCAACAATGAGGTTAAAGGTGTCTCACTGGTTAACTAGTTGCATTGTCATTTAACTTAGCAGTTAACTAATGAGGGCAAAATCTCCCGAGCTGAATCCGTGTTTTACCACAACAGTTAAAATGTCAAGTTTTTTGCAGCTAAGTAGTTGATGAAGACTAGTTCTTATGGCCTTACTAGTTAACTAGTTACTAGTGATGCACCAAACCTTTACTTGTTACATAGTGACGCTAAGCGGGTTAACTACTGAAATTCACAACGCTCACTGTTTAACTAGTCTGAGTGTCATTCGACTACTAGTTAACTAACGAGGGCAAAGCAACCTGCTGGGCTGAATCCGTGTTTTACTGGTTTTACTAGACTTTATTTTTAGTTACCTGTTACGTTACTAGTTCGGTTCGGCCCACCAGTGCATAAAAAAGCATTTTTTGTCTGACGTTTGTTCCTTTATGTCGTTGCATCGCGTCGTGTCGTGTCGTTAGGATTCTATAAACGCCGCCTGCACGCCTCAAGGTCAGAATCATTCCTCGGTTTTAGGGACCATTAAGCGTTTTATTTTCCCGTGCTGTGTGAGTCGTGGCATGACAGTTAGCTTGGACACTGTCAGACCTGCCTCGGCTAACCGGACCCTGACCGGACCATGATCTGACCCTGACCGGACCCTGACCGGACCCTAACCCAGCCTGCCCTTTAAATTTTGGCTGGTTTATTATAAATCAGTTTTTTCTAGATAACCTTGGTATCAGACATCTGCCTCGTCTACTAGTTCAGCATTTTAAATTCTAACTAATTACACTTTTTCAGCAACTGGTGCCCAATTCTGTGAAACTAGTAACCTTTTATGATGTCTTACTAGTTAACTAGTACCTAATAATTACTAGTAACTAATCAGCAATAACTAAAGTGTTATACAAAGTCTAAAATACAGATTCAGCTCACCACGTAACGATGACTCATGGTGGCCTAGTGGGTAAGGTAGATAGATAGATAGATAGATACTTTATTGATCCCCGGGGGGAAATTCAAGTATTTCAAGGTACTGGACTATGGACCAGAAGGTCATGGGTTCAAATCCCACCCCTGAGCAAGACCCTTAACCCACAATTGCTTGGATTGTAAGACGGTATGAATTGCTCTGGATAAGGGCGTCTGCCAAATGATGTAAAATGCAAATGTGAAATCGAATCAGCCAATCACAGGGCAGCTGACCAAAAGTTTTATAGTGAGGGTGTATAAAAACCGACCTGCTTCCAGAGCTTTTAAGGGCCCCTCAGGAGGTCATTTTTCGGAGGTCCATTTACATATTCCCGGCTGCTCGTTGGCAGACGTTCGCGTTTTCACGCAGCACAACCTTTGCGTAGGACGCTTGGAATAGCAGGAAGTCGTGTTTTCCCACCTGCCGCCCGACGCGTGGCCCCGCCGCTCCGAGCCAGAGATCAAAGGGGCGATCGGTCATGACCAGCAGCGTCTCGCCTCCCTCGGCCCACGCTGCTTAGCGTGATGATTAAACCACATTTCTCCTCTAATGAGTCTGCATCCTGCACGTTTGCTTCTGTGCATCCATTTCTGTTTACAGTCTACACTTCTGAAAATGACCTCGGGCGTCTGAAGTCTGGAGACGCGGCGTCTCCTCAGTCGGGATCTCGCGTGTTTACGGTCGTATTTATTATTTACGTTTCTTCTGATAATCCCGTCCACAGAAGCCGAGGAATAAATCACGCCTAAATATTCTTTATGTAACTTTGGGAGTGGAATTAAATAGAGAAAAATAGGGGGTGTTTAAGATCATTTTACATGTTGTTTTCTTTTATATTAATATAAAGTGATTGATTTTTAATCACCGATCAATAGTCAGGGCGTTATGATCAACAAGAAGTTTTTATTGTTTTAAAAGGTTTGGCAAAATATAGAAAAAAAAATGATAAAGCTTTTACTAGGATAAGATTTAAACAAGACAACTGTGATTCGTTTAGGATTTTATATATGTTAAAACTAGAATAATAGAAATATAATAAAGTTATTATTTAATTTAGAGTAATTTTTGTGGCCTTTAAAATGAATTCAATTTGTCAAATTAAACTTGAAGGTCCTTTTTTAAAAATATTTTTACTTTTAATTACCTCTGTCATGGCAAAACTGCTCAAAACAATAAATTTTTATTTGTAACTACAATAATAAAAAAGTTAAAAGTTGTTTTGTTATATTTAGGCTTAAGTATAATTGTTTTTTTTTGTAGCTTTTATTCTGAATATGTTATGTGTTTTATATTATGTATTGTAATATGTATTTATTTATTTATTATATTATATGCATTTATTATACTGCTAGTAATTCTGAGTGATCATTTAAACAAAAAATAAAATTACTAAAATGTATTTATTTTTTTTAATGTGCAACTAGGCCAATAAAGTATACATTTTATTTTATATGTATATATATATTGTTCGTCTTATGTAGATTTATTTTTGTAGCCTTTACTTTATATATATATATATATATAGGCTACAAAAATAAACGTTTTATCATTAATTTATTACTGATTATTAATTAATTATAGAGAGTAAATATTCTTGACAATTTTTCTAAAAGTACATTTATATTTATATGTATATATTTATTATTATTTTGTTATGTTTTTTATTTATATATATGTGTTTGCAAGTATAAAAATGTCAGGCCTAGAATTGTCATTCTATTTATAATTCTATAATTCTGGTGAATTTCCCCAATGTGGGACTAACAAAGGATTATCTTATCTTATATAAATAATTAATGCTTGTTAGGATCTAAAGGTACTTTTATAACCAGTAGAACCGTGAGATTAATGGTATTGCTATTTAGAAGACAAACAATGGGCTTTGACCCCGTAGTGAATTTGGAATTCCACCCATAGCGGTGTGACAGTGAGATTAATCCTGTAATAATGCAGCTTAAGATCTCATTTCCATCCTTAAATCTTTTAGCACTGGAGAAGAATAAATACCGATGCCAGCCGGGCACAGGGCCTTCAGCATGCAGCTCCTCGCTTGTCCTTGGACGCGCCGATTAGTATTCCGCCCCGGGTTCGTCCTCGGAGATTCACCGGTGTCGTCGTCGTTCGTATCGTCATCGTACTGAACCTAAACGACGGCTTTTACTACAGACCTGGTGTTGGACAGAGCCATCGACCCTGGAGCGGCACCTGTAGGAATCCCGTAAGGCTTCGGCTTCGTCCTGATCACGGACAAGTTCGGAATGTGTCTGAACGAAGGTTTATTTGGCCAAAAGTCTTTTCTCACAACCAGGGACAGTTGCTATGACTGTGTCTCCGTTTCACGGTTCATAAAGACCAAACAAAGACGGGACTCGACCCCGAAAGCCCGTAACGTACGCTGACTTGATCATGGCCGTCTAAGCCTTTGGGAAGTTTATCCTGACCGGGCTGTAGATCAGATCTAGCCTTTGCCTTAAGCCCGGGAAACATTAGGATTCAGAGAGAGACGGCCGGAAAGGGAAAGTTGACTTAACAAATGTCACAAGCTGCCAATACGGCCTCTTCTCCTCAGCAGCCCTTTTGGGTGGAAAAGAAAAAAGAAGGCAGAATAGGGCAGAATGAATTCCAAATGCCAATGCTTCTCTAACCTTTAATCAGTTCCACGACGGGTACGAGCGCGAATCCATCTCTTTAATGACCTCGGAAATGACCGTCCTGGAAATTCTTTTTAGCAAAGTGTCCATTGAGCTTCAGAAAGAGCACAAGGTGGTGAACGACTGATGATGTATTTGAACCCGTTCTCATCATTTAAGAGGGGCTCAGCGGGCATTTGAGGGACCTGGTACAACCTGTACCTAAGATCCCACGTTGCTGTATGGAGCTGAGCTCAGGCCTTTGGTTCTACAGTCCAAAAATGGATCGGCCCTCCAGTTTAAAGAGAAAAGCTAAGGAAAGATTACAGAGTCTCTTCAAGAAGGAAATCCAACACTGAGTGTGGCAAACGTTGGCTGTTCCCAGTCTGCGGTGTCTGCAATGATAAACAAAGTGGCATGGTTAGAAAAGGAAAGCGTACAGGCAGACGGGGTGATAGGAAATTGAACTCATTTATCATGTATGAAATGGGGTTATATTGTCCCGTTAAAGGACCCGAGGATGGGAATCGTTACCTCGGCAGTCCACAGACGTTTGCCGATGATGGAGTCGTTCTTCGGGGTGATGGTCCAGCGGTCCAGAGCTGAACTTCTTTTGCAGGTTTATAAAAAATTTTTTTAAATCGTTCTCTCGAAGCAGCTAGATATAGAAAATTGATTTTCATTAGTGAACCTCCTAGGCCTCCGAGAATTTAGGTCATCAGAAAAGCCCGAGGACGGGCGACAGAGGAAATGTGATTTTTATTTTAGGGATGATTCCGTAATTTTCGTCGACTTGATCTGGAAATAAATTGGCTGTCAGTTAGAATGAAATTCACCAAGTCAGAATGGTGAGCTACTAACATGGACCAGATGGACCTGCTGGACCAGAGCTGTATAACAGAACAGAATCATAATTCTAACCAAATGATTCACTGATTCAATCACAGTAGAACGGAATCGTAATTCTAACCAAATGATTCACTGATTCAATCACAGTAGAACGGAATCATAATTCTAACCAAATGATTCACTGATTCAATCACAGTAGAACGGAATCATAATTCCAACCAAACACACTGGATTAAGGAGTTGTTGACGTCCAATCAGGATCGAGCATCACAGTGATTTGTTTAGAGTGAGCTCAGAGCTATGATGCGATTCCATTTAATGTAATAAAGCAAGTGACAGAATCCCCTGGGCGAGGGATTAATAACGTCCTATCTGACACTAGGGTCGAAATCCACAAGGCCTCTAATGACCCCATTACTCCCTCGGCTGGCTGTTATGGGCTCCTCAGAGACAGTGCTGTTTGTCTTATCAGAATGTCCACGGGTCCTCTGTCAGGCACGGCGCTGTGTAAAAACTTCTTCTTTACAAGCCCAGCGGACTGTTAGAGGAGCTACACCTGGAGGTCAGTCCACTCAGCCGAATTAAAGCCCCCGGAGTCGTGTGCAGGACTGTTCAAGGTAACACTGGGGAAGTGTTGGGAGGGTCCTATAAAAGCCCCAGTAAAAAAAAAAAACTAATTAGTGCAGTTACTGTGCATCAGATTTAGCAACAAGCAGCATTAAGAGATGATAAAGAGACAGGAAGCTCATTTTATAATCATAACATCAGATAAACAAGTTCTGTACCAAAAAAAAAAAAAAAATCCCACACAATTCAGCACGGAGCATTTAATTATTGTATAGGTTAAATATTTATAATAACTTCCCAAAAATCCCAAACTAAACAACAAAAATAATAATAATTTATTATTATTAATATTATTAGTAGTAGTAGTAACAATAATAATAGCAACAACAATAATATTAATTATTGTTATTGTTATTATTTTTAATAAATAATAATAACAACAATCATGTATTAATAATAATAATAATAATAATAATAATAATAATAATAATAATAACAATTATTATTTTTATTATTATAGTAATAATTTCAATACGAATAACATCAGTTACAATAAATAATAATAATAATAATAATAATAATTATTATTATTATTATAGTAATAATTTCAATACGAATAACATCAGTTACAATAAATAATAATAATAATAATTCTTATTATTATTATAATTATTATTATTATTGTTAATATTGCAATTATTATTATTGCAACTATTACTATAATAATATTAACAATAACAATATTACTACTACAACTACTACTTATTATTATTATTATTATATTTTTATTATATTATTTATAATATATTATTTATTATAACTATTGTTGGTATTCTTATTGTTTTTACAATGTTACTGTATATAATAATTATATAATCAATAATAAGAATAATTGGATTAGTTATTATTAATATTACAACTATTTACTTTATTATTATCACTATTATTATTATTATTATTATTATTATTATAACTATTATTTTTTATAATTATTGGTATTATATTATTATTGCAATACTAGTACCACTACTTTTACCAAAGAATTATATTAATGTATAATATTGTAAATACAAATAAATTAAAATAACAACAAACAAAAATTTAAAAAACAAAACACTAAAATATTTTTTATCGTGTCCAAAATCAGTAACTAAAATAGTTTTATCCTTTAACATTCACAAAATCATGCAGGACATGTAACATCGATATCGGAGTAAACCCGTACAGACACGGGGAGAACATGCAAACTCCACAACCAGGGCATCTCCGGAGCTGTGAGCTAACCGCTTGGTCTAAGAGAATAATCAGCCAAAAAAAAAAAAAAAAAAGAAAGCATAAAAAAAATGTCAAAACTACAGAACGGTAATCAATCAAAACCCGGCGAGTTCCACTGTTTAATGTTTACAAAACCCGAGCCTATTGTAAATAACGAATCCAAATAAATGGCCAAAATATTTGAATCCAAAAGCAAAGCTGAATAAATGCATGAATGAATAAAAAAAGGATATAAAAACAAGAATAAACCGGTCAGAAAATTCTGCAGCCAGCCAAAGGTTTGAGAGGAAAAAAAAAACCAGCTCTGACATTTGTGGGGGAAAAAAACCCTTCATTATTTATTCATTATTCATTATTTATCAGAAGCAAAAGAATGAGGAATATCCAAATGGAAAAACGAGCTCATGTAATCAACTGAAAGCCTGAGCCAAAAATCTGAGACGTTTTCTCATCTTATTTAGTTCTGTACTGTAGTGATATTGAGAAAATAACAATATTTATTTCTCATTTATCTGGCCTCCCTCTGCAGAATACATCACACCTTTGATATAGTGTGTGTGTGTGTGTGTGTGTGTGTGTTACTTAATCCCAGACCTTGCTCTGAGGCCTGAGCTTTGAGCGTGCTTCGTTCGCTGTTCACTCTGATTCGTGTGTACGACTGTTTCTGAGTGTCTCTCCCTCTCGCTGTTTTTTTCTCTCGTGCTTTTTGTGCCGCTTGTTTTCTGCAGCTTTATCTCTCCGATGCTGACATGTTCTTGTTTTGTATTCAGCTGCTCTCTGACCTTAACTTCCCTTATCTGAGCAGCCAGACAGGAAGTGACCGCTGAGAGGTGTGTGAGGCGCTGTCTCTCAGCTGCTTTTTTATTTACTGTAATTCCATTAAAAATCGTGACAGTAAATAAAAATCGAATCGCTAATGATACGGTAATGCACGTTTAAAGAATTTAAACTTTTACATAAATACACGTTTCTGTCGTTTATTTGTTTATCTGTCGCTTGTTTAACACGGAACCAAACTTTAGAACAGTTTGGAAAAAGAAAGAAATGCAAAACTGTGGATTCACCAGGAAAAACAGAGCAATATTTATATGTATATATATAAAAAATACATATATATAGTAATAAAAAACAATATTGATTTAAAACAATACTATAAATTATGTATAGAAATAAAAAACGATATTTATAAAAAAGGATTAAAAATGTTATATATAGTAATATAAAAGCTATATTTACATAAAAAAAGAAACTTAAAAACAGTACAAAAAATGATATATAGAAATAAAAAACAGCAATATTTATACATAAGCAATAAAAAATATATATATTTAGAAAGAGAAATAGAAACAGCAATATTCATATAAAGCAAAATAATATATACATAAATATATATAAACAAAATATCCAAAATTTAGAAACAATATTATATATATATATATACTTACTGTATTAAACTATATAAAAATTACATAAAACATATTATACATATTATATGTAAAAATAGATATAAAGATAAAATAGAACCAGCAATTACTATTTAAAAATATATCTTGCTATATTTACAAAAAGCAGCAAAAACTATATTAAATATTAATTTAGAAATACTACTTAAACTATTTTTTAATATCTTTATGCATAGAAATAAAAAAAACAATGGCAATATTTATAACAAGCAACATAAACTATTAAAAAATATATATCTATCAAAAAAATAAAATAAAATTAAATAAGGCAGTAAAAACAGCAGTATTTATGAAAAGCCAAAAAAGCCCCAACTCTACAAAAATATATCAAACTGAACAATATAGAGTAATAAAATATAGCAATATTTATAAATAGCAACCAAAAATAAACAAAGGATATGTATAGCAATAACGTTTAAGGAAAACAAGGAACATTTTTAATGAACTAAAACAAAATAAAAGCTCAATTGGCATCACAGTAGATAAAAGATAATGTAACTTTAAATACTTATTGTTATTATTATTATTTCATATAATAATAATAATAATAATGTGGATAGGGTGTTTTGAATCTGGCAACCATGACTATGGAGGGAAAGTTTTTATTGGAGGTCTAACTAGTTTTCTGTTATTCAGACATGAATAATATCTATATAAGACAGAATTGTATTTTGTATTTATTAAGTTTTAAGGCTCGGGGTGTTAAAGCGAGCGGAGGCGTGGCGGTATTACAGGGCACATGCTGTATTTATGATCTTTATGTACTGCTATAATATATTAATAACATTTTGTACCAGACCAGTCGTTGGGTGAATCCGGTCACCTCAGGGACATCAATCGTTTTCCTCGCAGCTTTCTCGTGTTCGGTCCGCTCTCAATTACGCTACACGCCTGGACTAAAGATAAACCTCAGAAGTACTTTCCCTACCGTACAGGCATCATTAATAACGTTAATTAGCCGTTGGTATTGACCGGGGCCCTCGCCGCATCGGGCCCTGAGCGACCCATTCGAGTCGCGGCATTCCGTCTTTGCTTTTCGGCCTCTATATTTTACGGGCGTCGTAAATGCTGGATTCTCGAGTCTCCTCGTCCCTGTGCGGTAAAGAGCACTTCTTAACATAACCAACAATAAAGCCGAATGTAAACGATTGTCGTAAGGTCTTATATGCAAATTAGCTTTTGTAAGAAAACAGAAACCTGCGTGTTTTTTCCACGTGTGCATTGAGGATGTTCATGAGCACCCTAAGCTTTGGTAAATGTGGCCCCTGGTTGAGCTTTTGGAACGTAACTGTGAGTTTGGGTTCTCTGGGTTGGCTCACCTTTGGCGTTCCAGTACAGTACTGTAAGGGGTGTCCTCAAACTTTTGTCTCTGTGGCGCGTTTGTGTCGCATGCTAACGATCCCAGTCGCACAGCTAAGTGCTGAACCCGTTCTGAATAAAACATGTTTGCTAAAACACTTTGATTAGGACGTTAGAGGCCGAATCCAGATCAGAGAAAGACGCAGTCATTAGCGAGCTCCTCTAACGGCGTGATTGCAGCGCGGCGTTATTAAATCCCGTCTCCTCTCACCGGCTCGGCTTTTTTGCCTTTCTCGTCCTGGCTGCGTCTCGTTCGCTTCTCGTTCCCTGATCTGTTGTCAGCGACGGGCGGCCGGTCCGGATTTCGCGCCGTGGTTTTTTGGCACGCGCTCCGTCTGCTGACGGGGTTTATCGCTGTGTTTTCTTCACTGAATAATGTGGACTTTTGTGGGGAAGTTGGGATGGAGGTTTCAAACGGCAGGTGGTACGAAGACACAGTGCTGCTCCTCAATAAGCTCTTTGTACACAATTCATCAGTTCGATTGGTACAGCGTGCCTAAAACATGGCTCGTGCTTATTAGTCGCTATAATGAACTAATCTGGGTCGTTATCCAACATTTGGAAAGCTGGGATTTTGAGTGAGGTCTGTCTTGGTTCTTACATGGAGCTCGATTATTTACGCTACTTTTTTGAGAGGAAAAGCCGCACTTTTACCCTTTTTTTAGCGTGTTTACTGAACTCTTTTATCTCTTTCTTTGGATTTTTCCTGTTTTATTTCGGCGATTCCGTCGGGCGCTTTTCCCGAAGCCCGACGGAATCCAAAACCACTGTTGAGGTTTCTCACAACCTTTCTGGTCATCCACAATTTGGCTATGATGTAACAGTGCTGGGTGAGATTTACTGATCTTTCTTGTTGTCGGTTGCTAATCGTCAAATACACTACCGTTCAAAAGTTTGGGGTCACCCAGACAATTTTGTGTTTTCCCTTAAATCTCATACTTTTATTTATCA
>JAVSBV010118523.1:0-19709 GCA_033117975.1 Parotocinclus spilosoma | reverse complement strand
ATATGTTACATAGCATGTCCTGTCTTGTAACATAGGGCATGTTCGTTTAATCGGACCAGCCGGTTATTAGGACCAAACCATCACGTCCCGATGTGGCCCGATTAGCCGGAATCGACTGTATCTGATTCTGACTTATATACTCACAATCGGAGTACTGACAAAATCTACTAAGAAAACCTACAAATTTACTGTAGTTATTGGATTATTACTAGCATGTTAACACACTCTTGAATGTAGAAAATCTTTGTATTGTAAGGACCAAATAGTTTTTTCCACATCAGAGCTTCATATGGTGGTAGGGACATTTGGTCCATACAAGGACATACAGACAGTATTGTTTGATCATAGTCATAGTCATGACTGAGATTCCTTACAAGTCACAGCCAGACACATTAATCGCTTAAGAAGATGATCAGAGCACATCCACGCCTTAACATTATCTGACTGCAATCATTAAGGTCCTAGCATGCAGACACTAACCTGTCAGAGAGACTGCAGCGGGGAGGCGAAACACAGCTTGCTGGCCCTGTGCGGTCTGCGTAGCTGTAGCGGTGGCAGTGGTAAGGGTCTGCCCCTGCTGACCCTGAAGAGTCAGAGAATGCTGCTGCAGCTGACTTAGTGGGATAGCGGGGGTTCCAGGGGGGAAAGCAGTGCCTGCTGAGGATGTGTGGACGGCAGACAGAAAACAAAAGCCAATATAATACGTGTAATTTTCTCACTTGCTCACCAAACCATCAATCAGGTCAACAAGTGGCCCAGGGAAGTTTACCTAAAAACCTGTGTATTCAGAAGTAATAATTATAAAGTCAATTGATCAATTCTAGCAAGCCAATTCTTCGTTTTGCCGTTTGATGGACGTGTTCTGGTAAAGAACACGTGCAAGTTAGCGAGAGGCTGTACAGGATTAGTGAAGGAAGCTGAAATGCTACAAGTGTGACACTAGTGGGTTACACTAAAAGGTTACACTAGTGGGGTGATGATAAAAAGACAGCACGGGTGGGCTAACAGAAGGGTTGACTGACATGTACAGCCAGGTGGATTTGCAGATGTTTTCTTTAGGGGCAATTCAAAGCCTCAGAACTGTTTTATTCTGTGCTAATAGTGTGGGTGGGTAGACATGCATGTGTTGTTAAGGCCACCTGGCAGGGTGCTGAGTGTAGAACAGGTGGAAGCGTGAGAGGCAGGAAGAAGCACACTTGAGGTCTGCTATTACAGGAAGAAAATCATACTGCAACCTCCTGCTCCTGACCACACTGCTATAAATAGCTTTAATATCACCTCTAACTGACAAGTGAACTAAAACTATGCCTATGTACTGGTAGTCAAGGCATAAACTTAGGTGCAGCACATCAAAATACCCACAATTTACCTTTTTACTTTAATTTGCAATTCTGAATGAGTTTTTTTTTTTTAACGTCTGTGGCTCCTGTACTAATAATTCTGTGTTATATTTAATTACATAATTAAGGTCCAGGATTCATTTGTTGCAAGGTTAATACATGATGATTTGTAGCCATTTCTGATACTAGTATAATTTGAAAGTTGCACTAATGTCAGCTTTGTTAGAAAATCCTTTTACTCAGAAGCAGTGGTCATGTAAGTCAAGACCAGTTTTTAGCATTTCACATTTTTTTTATGTTTTTGTCAAAAATAAACACATCCATAAAGCATTACTCAATAATATTTTAACAGTGCTAATTTGTATATGCTGTTAAACACGTGCTCATTACATTAAATGACATGCAATTATGGTGTTTAAAAGCCATGAAAAAAAGAATGGAAAGGATTTACATATTTCTTCATCTACAGTGCACAATATCATTTTCTGATTTAGAAGCATCTCTGATGAATCACCACAAAGTGGGAAAAGTGTGTTGTGATCAATTTCTGATACTACCATAATTTGAAAGTTGCAATTATGATATCACAAGTCATTTTACTTGGAGACAGTGGACATGTAAACCAAGGGCAGTTTTTCAACATTGTCTATGTCAACTGTTTATGCGATCTGCACATGCATCCACTTGGAAAAGTGATTCAGTGTTTCCAAACTCTATAAACTATGTGCCTTAGCAATATCTGCTGGTCAGATTTGTGCAACTGCCTCAAGAAAACCCCAAAAAGTGCCATACAAGGAGTGGGCAGAATTAAAAAGCTGAAAGAAAATATAGATCTGAATATTAAAGGCCGTATGTGATCACCAGGACAGAGAAAGAAATACAAGACAGCCTAAATCTAAAGAGGAAAATCTGAGAAGTGCTAAAAAAAAGCCCAATATAATAGAGCAGAAAATTACAAATCTTAATGCAATACTAATGTAATAATATTAAAGAAAACTTTAAGACCAAAAGACTTCAAGATCGGTGGTAAGTGCTAAGGAATGTCGCACTAAATGTTTTCTGTAAAACTTTTTAAAAACAAATAATTATGGTTATTCTCCAATTGCTAAAACAACAAAACTAATGGTCGTCTAACCCTTTTGCAAAGTACTTTAAAGTAATGTGATAACTTGTTCATAATGGACATCATGAGTTTAGTATTCCCCACTACATCTGTAAAAAAGTTAGTAATACATTTGCAACATATGACTTTGAGTATCTGCACCAACACTTAATGTAAACTTTGAAGTCATTGTTCTACTGCAAAACTCAACCACAACCTAGGTGTAACTTACTGGAAACTTATCCAGATTTACATCTACAATATATTAACTCACTAAGTTCCCAAGGTGTTTGGAGGTAAATCAGACATCCTATGCCATTCTTCTCAGTAGAGCGTTATTCTCTGTATAGCTACTCAATACCGCGGCACCAAATTCACCCTTGTTTCAACGGTGTCTAAAGAATTCCACAAGCTTTTGTTGTAAAGAAAGTTATATCTAATTGCAAATCACAGCAGGTAATTGGTGAAGGAGCCTATTTTTAAGGCTATGTCCAGAACATGATCTTAAAAGTCTTTCCAATGGGAAGGTGGACATGTAGCATATCAAAGAAAATTGCTGCAATCAGATTTGCAATATTTAACTAAGGATGGAATCGATGATTATGATGTCCGGGAAACGCAACTGACGTACCATAGCCGTAGACTTCAACAACTGACACCTAGAAAGCTCACCAATATCATACAGCACTGTTTTATACCTCAAAGCCAAAGTCAGAGAAACTGGGACTGTGGGCAACAAGCCACCTAGTGGTCGTCCAAAGATCTTACCGACAACAAAACCTTAACGATGGATTTGACAGCCTTTGCGAAGTCAACAAGGCAGCACGCAGCATGTCCTGTGATTTTTGACTCAACTTTTATGTAGGGAATTACTGACAGAAACATTATCTGATTATTAAGTGCATGTAAACACACTGTGTATAATAAAGCTTCAGCTAAAGCAAAAAAAGTATACACACACACACACACACACACACACACACACACACACACACACACACACACACACACACAAAATCTTTAATAGTTCTTTAATTATATAAAATACCTCTGAATTGCAAATATTTGTTGTTAGTGAGCATGAATTGTGTTAAGGTTTAAATGTAAGATTTCTAAAATGAGATATCCTTACATTTCAATTCAAATTCAACCACACTTAAATTTAACTAGTGATTTTATTATGCAAGAGATCTTTGTCAGAATAAAAGCCTTACTCAATCAGCTTTTCATGCAAACTGCAGTACAGAGAAAATCTTTTCCTTGCTAACATTTTCCTGAAGAGTTTTCATGTAATGTAATCATTCATAATGTATGTTTCAAATGGGTCTTCATTTGTTTTGCATGGTTAGCATAGGTGGCGATTCGGATCAGAGCATCTCTATAAAATGTGAGTTGAGAATGCAAGCCCCTCTCATCTTTTAATGTAGTAGTGTTTTAATGATGGCCACAGCTGCTTTCATTGCCTCATCCAGTCTAAGAGCCCATGAAACCCAGACAATCTTCATTGAATATTCATAACTAATTATAGGCAGAGCTTGCCAGGGCTCTCAGCTATACCCATTGTGTAGTCATGCTAATTATTCATGTCTCACAATGGCAATCAAAGGCGCTAAAGAGAGTTTCCTCTCTCCAGGAGTACTGCTTTTAGAGGAAAACTAGATGAGCTGAAATGCAAATAAAATGAAATCTACAGGACAGGCATGGCAGCTGTAAACTGGTTTGACCCACACAATGTCATTCAGTCTACTCTGCTTACTCATCACCAGCCATGCTAGAATAAAATCCAATGTATGTATGGGCAAGCTGTTTTTTTCCTACCTGACATGAAGGTGAAGCCACCAGGGAGTTGCATGACCCCACCAGGAGCAGAAGCACTCTTCAGAACAGTCCCGTTAGTGTTTGCTATGGCGTTGCCGCCGGCACTGTTGCTACTGCCAGAGACCGGTGCCAGGTAATTGGTAATGGGGAAGGATGGCCCGCTGCTCACCTGCATAGTCGTGGAGGTTGTAGGAACAGTGGCCTGGGCACTAGTGCTACCTGGCAGGCTGGCCACAGTAAATGCTGGCTTCAGAGAGTCCTAAAGACAAAGAACAATATTCAGGGTTAGCACATTTAGCGACTTATTGCCGAAACTGTTTTAGCTTTTATTGGATATAATGAACATCATCCTGTAAAAGTGGAGAGATGCGATTGCTAAGCCAAACACAAGGGAAAAAAAAGTGCTTCCTATGTGACAAACAATGGGTGACAGATTAGCAGAAATCCAAGGAAACCAAGGAAATGCACACATTGGGTGCCACAAGTCTGAGACTTGTATTGAAAAGTTTTCTATATTGTTTTTAAAATGTAAGACATTTTATTAAATTCAAACCATAACATAAGTATAACAATGTCACAATTATTTCCCAATATTCCAAAGTGCATATTTTCATATTTTGATATTATTGAATGTTTGACTTTGTCTGTCTTCAAGTGTTCCCACATACATTTGATTGGTTTTAGGTCAGATCAGATGACTGTGGTGGAAAGGCTATGACAGTCATCCCTCCTTGATCTTCTTTGGTCTGCTGGTAGTTTAGGTTAGTTACAGACTTTGGGTGTTTTGGTCATCATCCTGTTGCAGTATTATTCTTTATAAAGATTTTCATTAGTGGCCTCAGACTTCTGGCTCCCACTGTACTACTGGAAATTTGAATCCATCACTACTGATTTAATGTGATAATAAATTAATTTTTACTAGCGATCAGGAGTGAAGTTAGTTCAGTAGGAGCCTCTGAGCTTAAGCCATTGCTCACACACTATACAAACAAAATGATAAATGGTTGCAACCAGTTAAATGCAGGAGTACTATTAAAAATAGCAAAAGGTCACTGAGCAGAAACAGACAGAGAAAGCCAATGTCAAGCCCAAAAATGGTATTACTGATTTACATTACAGAGAGCCAACAGCAATGAGTAAAACATTTATTCATAATTTATAGCCATCACAAACCAAGAATAGCAAAGAATAGTGAAACAGATGTGAATTTTGACAAGCCATCATCAGACTGAGAAATGCAACAAGAATTTTTAAGATGCAAGATGTACTTAAGCTATTAAGACAAAACTATTGCGATGAAGGCAACTGTACACAAGATTTGTAGTTTGATTTAGCAATATAAATACACTTTCATATGCATAAACACCTCAGAATTTAAGACAAAAAAAAGGTTTACACATAACAATGCAGTTAAAATTTGCAAATGAAATTAGTTTTATACATTAACAACAGAGTGCGTTTTAGGTTGGTTTTATAATAACTTGCTATAATACCCTAGCAATATTTTTGGTGTACACCTGTTCTACATTTAAGCTACTTTGATATGCAAACCAAGAAAATCAGACCAAGTTCCTCACCCTGACATGTCAAAATAACAACATTTAAATTCCAGTCCCATGCACTTAAGAACTTTTTTTTTTACTCGTGCATAATCTGGAGAAATACATTTCAGTGCTCTCAAATTTCAAAAACAGGCCTCGTTTTCTAAACACCATCCTCAGTTGAAGAAAAATACAAAAGTCACTCTCTTGGTCAAAAGTCACCTCACACTCAAAAGTCACCTGAGAGCTTGCATGCAAAATGAGTTTGTTTTAGAGAACACACAAGTTCAGTTGCTTTTATATCCAAAATTGTTGATTTTGTTTTTTATTTGAAGAATCGAGCCAGTTATTGGCAATTGATTGGCATGTACCTACCATGTACCTACTTTTATTTTTTTGCACTCCACTATAATGTATAATTTTAATATAACTTTATTAAAAGTTAAACAAAACCCAGATGTCACTGAAATTCAAATAATCAATCACTTATTTCTGCACACACACGCAAATGATAAAAAACTATAATTACAGTAATATTTGATTTTTTTTTAACTGCTGGACTGAAATAGCAAATAATTATTTTCAGTCTTTGACTCATTTAGAGGGCCCAATTTAGCTCATTTGTACAGCATTGTGCAAAATTCTAAGGATAACATTAGGTTAGCTATACTAACGTTCAATCGATGCTTTAATGACCATATAATTATTTCTCAGCCTATTTCTTAGACTACAACAGGAAGCTTCATCAAGATGCCAATTTGGCTTCTCTACAGTCTGAGAAAGCTTGATGAGGTATGGTCTTTTTGAAAGGGTACATTTTCCAAATCATCGGCAATGTTATATATGGTCACTAGACCGTTGCCAAAATCAAGAAGTCTAGTGGTGGCCTAAGACTTTAAAACTTTAGAGAATAATTTGTTAAGAAAGACGCACGCACACACATTATTTGCATAGTTGCTGTCAGCTTTTCTAACATTAATGATATCAAACACGTTTAACCAGGTGAAACTATATTTGAGCAACACTATACACATGTTTTATCTCTACAGTGCATTTAACCATGTTACAGCAAACAGGGTTAACATGAAGCTCTCCAAACAAATTGCTTATAAAAACAATAGCCATTTTTCTCTGGGAATCCTGTTTAAGTCGCCACATGATTTCAAAATTCGAGTAAAACAATTACTTTGTTTGCACCAACTGGATAATTTGTAATAAAGGGCGTTTAAAGTAACACAAATACAGAAATACAGTATCAGGGGAGGGAGTACAGTCGAGGCATTGCACAGTCTCACAACAATCTGATTAACACAAGCTGCTGCTTCTCAAAAACACTTCAGAAGTCAAACATATGACAGCAGTTCTCAAAGGAGACCCATGCTCACTTGTTGCAGGAAGAGACGGGGGAAGGAAGGGCAATATGCGAGTGCGCATCGAATTCAATCTTCAACCTCTTCCTCGCATAATCAGAAAGACACCCATTCATTGCCACATAACTCCATACAATCTGCATCGAATCACAGCAATAATTAAATGATAACATCCATTGCAAATGTCAGCTCTCATCAGTGTATGGCTGGTGGAGGGCATTTATTAGGGCAGATGATTATATCCACAGAGCAGCCGCAGATAAAATGGGGCATAAACAATTTGAATAACAAGCAAACAAAGATAAAATATTAATTACGCAAACAAAACCACTCTACAGATAAGATAAAAGGGGACAAGTTATACAACTGGCAAAAGTCCCGTCTACATTTAACTCTGGTTCATACCCAGCTTGCGTTTACTGGCAGCGTACTTGCTTCACGTCATCCACACAGCTTTGAAAGGGTATTTTACAAGGCTGTACTCAGTGCAATGATGCTACATACAGTGTGACGTACAACGAATATCACACTAAACGTGTTGAACAGAATTTACGGTTCTACATTTAACAGCATGTAGCAGTAACTGCAGAATTGGCACCATATCATGATGCAATTAGTGACTGTATTTGTCTCCCCATCTGTTGCTTTTCTTTTTTGAAGAATGATTTTGCTTAGGTTTCAGCTGTTACCAAGCCTGGTGTAGGCCTGTCGTTTATAGCCGGCTCCCACAGTTTGTCACAATCATCATATTCATGATGGGTAGTTAACAGATTGTGAAGGAAGTTAATCGTCAAGCTGTTTTTTATTTTGTCTCCATGCACTTTTAGGTAGAATGCAAGCTTGATTTACAGTCCACATGTGCAGTAGATTTATGACAAAGTGAATCTGTGAACTCTTCTGGCATGTTTTTGCCCGTTTTCTTGCAAAGTAAGTGACATTCTCCATAATGTTAAACAAAACGTAATATATTATCGGTACATCTAACAGACAATCTAACATTAATTAACATGTAAACAAGCATTCCCAGTGCAGTTATGTCTAATCTAACGTATACATTTAGAGACTTGGGAGACACCCTTATCCAAAATGGACTTATCTAACAAGGTACAATCCTAGCAATTGCAGGGTAAGGGTCTTGTTAAAGGGATGACAGCTTGTTGGGGGTGGGGGTTGTGGCAGGCTTGCAACAACCTGGGCTAAAGATTGCACAAAATCACAGCCAAATGCTTTGAAACTAAATTTGAATTGAAGGTATTCTTTTAGCTAACCAAACCAATTTATTCTCAATGAATGTCACAGGAAAGCTGCATAACTAAGCAATTAATTATAGCGCAACATGCAAGAACAGTACCATTCTTTCTTCTTTTATAAATAGTATGAAAATAATATATGAAAAAAAAAAAACACATAGAACTAATAACAATAACAATAATAGCCCAACCTTTTTTTCTGGCACGTATAAAACTATTTAGGCTTATGAACTTATGCTTGGATCATTCCTTGTAAGACTGGCATTCCTAAAAACGTTTACGATGCATAGATCTAAAAATAACAATGTATTTAAGAAATACTTTTTCACTTTTGTTGCATTTTCACAGTACAACAAATATTTATCTTCACATATTCCAGCTTGTTACCAATTTGGGCAACAGGGCACAGGGTTAGCCACTGCTGGCATCCCTGGGGATCGCTCAACCATTTAGTCAATAGTCCAGTACCTTGGTCACTCTATTGCCTGTGCTCCTATGTTCATAGTTGTTTTGCTATAGCATGGAGAGTTAAAGGCTTGTCTTGAAGGTCCATGAGTGGTAGCTTAATATGGTCAAGATTTGAAATATCAAACTTTAAATCCATACCTTGGTGTCCCACTTTGCTGTTACAGTGTCAGTCTTAGAACATATGGGTGCAATTAAATTATGTGGTTTGAAGAGACACACATCCATTACCAGTGAAAAAAAATGTGTTTACAATGATCAATTATCTGACACTGTAAAACATGGCTACAATGACAATTTAAACCAGAAAGCAATAATGGGCAAGACCAGTTAGAACCAGAACAGCAGTGACTCAATGACAAATGCCTGTGTTTGGCAAAAGCCAGAAGTAAAGTCTGGTGAAGGAAAAATAATATTATGGGTTTTTTTTCAGGGTGTGGCCTAGGCCCTTTAGTTTCATGACAGATAAATCTTAATGATTCAGCATACCAATACATTTTGGACATCTGTAGGCTTCCAGCTGTGTGTGAACAGTTTGGGGAAGTCCTTTTCCGTTTCTGCATGGCCTCGGTGCACAAAGCGAGGCCCATAAAAGGCATGGTTAGGTGAGTTTGGTGTGGTAAAACTTGACTTCTCTGCACAGAGTTCTAACCTCAACCCCATCAAAAACCCTTGAGATGAATAAGAATGCAAATTGTGCGCCAGGGCCCATCATTCAATGTATCATTCATCATTCAAAGTATTGTTATAATGGGCAATAAATATGCTATAATATTTTTTGGGTTGAATGGTATTTGAAAACGAAGTAATTTTTGAGTAATAAATGTGTGTTGTCAAAATAGCCTTGTACCTCAATGTGAACGGAAACAATATCTCAGAGACAGCGCATGTACCTAGAACTGCTGCATTTGCTGCAGTTACGATAAGTAAGTTTAGCATGAGGCTGAAATAAAGGAATGAATAACCAACGAACTTAAGTGTTAAAGAATAATAATTAGAATTATATGGGTACATACTATAAATGTTTGTGTAATACCATAATTGAGAGGATTTATTTTATTCTCCCTCCACAGTACAGAAAAAGGATTCTAAATTATTATTTGAAATCTGTGGTTACTACACATGCAACAGGGAGGATGAAATTCTGAAGCATTACTTTAGTTTTAAACTATTAAAATAGACAGATGTGCCCAAGTAATGGAAGTCTAACATCAAGGAAGTTGTCTGCACCCACTGAGCTCCTCTAGCAGGGGCACTGTTTATACATCATTGAGTGGGTGAGAGGTAATAAGGACATGCTTCTAGTTATCAGGAAACCAAGCAACCAGCATATGGTTTACTGCAAATGTGAGCAATTAGTGACTACTTGAACAATTGATCATATTTGGGATCCACACGGTCCCAAGATCAAACAGCAACCTTTCAAAAATTCCTGGAACTAATCACAAGTCAAAACCAATCACACAGAACATAACTATAGAGATTGTTTATGCTGTAGCCCTAATGGCATATTGCATATCAATGTCAATGAAATGAGTAATAGTAACCCCACTTAAAGCAAAGCAACAGGAACAGCAGTCTGAAGTCCAAAGTTCAGTTGTACTGTTTAAACACCACCAGACATCCAGTAAGAGCAGGCAGGGAACACGAGACCTTTGTTACCATCAATACATCTAGTGTTTCTAAAGGTGTCAGTCATCAAACATCCCAAAAATTAAGTCTTCTAGATGGCTGAATAGTACATCTAGATCAAACTGGGAAATAATGATCAAAGATCTAAATTACTGTACAAGAAGTGACGATCAAGGAGGTCCAACATTTCTGATTATAAAACAGGTTAGTGTATGTATGTAACAATCTTAGTGCGCCAACAGGGTTTCTAGACTTGAAGTGTGAACATTTGAAGATGATTTTAATAGGGCAAAACCAAATACAGTTATCAGGTAAATAGGATTTCATTTAAAGAGAATTTGGCAAGAATACAAAAGGTTGAGTTATGCAAGTAATGTTTCAGGCTTTGAATATAAAGCACAGCTCAGGCAAGGCGAAATAGACTAGGTTGAGGAGAGAAAGAGAAACGGTGAGTTCATGACAGCTGAGTGTCTGGACAGCTGGGCTGAAACATGAGCACCCACACATATTCCTAACCCTTTATTCACCACAATGAAATTTACATACACCAGCACCTACTGAGGTTAAAATGAACAGGCTATGTGCTGTCCGGTAGCCGCTTGGAATGTTTGTGTAGTTTAAATACTTATGCCACTCCCGTGTCAATGCTAAAGCATAGCATGGCCATAACAATCCGTAATAAAAAACACAGCCGGAACACACCACATGTTCAAGAACAGGGATCTGGTTCCACTATTCATGTGAACAGATGCATTTTGGGAGCAAGAGAAGATCAAACTATGATGAGGAAAAGTCAGCAAGGGCATCCATGTGCCTAGATTTTAAGACAAGAAACAAGTGCTGCAATAATATTGATACATTGTGATTTCAGTAGAAGGATGATATAGTCGCTAAACTGTAAATAGAGGAATTGCTGAATAATGAGGCATACTCTTTTAGTAACACTCGCTACGGAGTTCAGCTTGCAGTGTTGGTACAATAACATTTAGAGTAGAAATAATTTGACTGGGTTTCTATTTAAATATTGTTGGAATGTGAACTTTGTGTTTGTATCAGTAAAATTTGCTTTCTTGACCTGTTCTGTTACGTACAATTAAATCTTAGGACATGCTTATACCATGCCCGGTTGCACTGTTCCATGGCAGAGCATGACTGCCCCACCCACCACGCTAAAATGTTCTAAGCCTGAGCATGCTTATGCCACCTTGAGAGTTTGATGGAGAAGACGCAGAACTTGCACAACACAATAGACTTTCAGATTGCATTTACTTGGTGGCTTTATCTGAGCCATTTTGGTAGCATTTACATCCAGCCCTCTCATGTGTATTAAAGAATTACAGACAGTTTTTCTTAAGTCCAGAGGAGGGGAACCCTATATCCACAGTGTACAATGACAAACAACAACATAAATAAATTAAATATGGTTCAGAGTAGGGGTGGGTATTGGAATGGACTTTACGATACATCATGATTACGTCACACAACATAGTAATATTGTAATATTTCACATAGTTAAAAAAACAGATAAAAAACAAGTTTCAATGTACGATCTAAAACCTACAATCAGAACACTGTACTGTGACATCTAGCAGAGTAAAGATTTAGTGAAAATGAAATTTATACCCCATTTTAAAATGTGTTCTCTCTTTCATCCAAAAGAATTTGATGAAAATTTGAGTATACTGAGAAAATCTCCCACTTTATTGCTGTATTAATTTTTTTATCACAGTCTCAATTCAAACCCATGGCAAGCATAAAACAACATACATAAACAAATAGTTTGCTGTGGAACAATGTGACCTGCCTGCAAAGAACTCATCTGAAACCCTTTGGGATGAACCGGAACACCAAATGCAAGCCATTATTCAAAAATTCACCATTGCTCTTGTGAATAAAAGAAAGTAAAGACGAGTCAGAATTATTGACAGCGTTTTTAACGGTTCATAGTCACAAAGCGGCTTTCCAAATATCTACACCTAAAGCCCTAAATGAGAAAACGTTCCCTGAAAAGTAGATATAAAACCCTGACGAGTGATAAAAGTAGAGCGAGAGCGGCACAGGGTAAAAGAAACTAATATACAGCATCCTTGTGTTGAGTGTTTTTGGTAGATGTTACAAAACACCCACAGCTCTTCCTCCGCACTGTGCTGATCTCTTAGGAGACAGAAACAATGTCTTTTAAACACACAGCCACAGATAACCAAGAACATTGACAATAAAAAAAGAGAGACCAATGACTGCAGAGCAGATTTATTTAATGAAGAAAACCAGTTCATTTAAATGTATACGCCTTTGAATCTACAGACTGGCTGAATTATTTAGGCTAATGCAGGACAATGCCCATAGGAAATGTGCGCTGAAACCTACAAGCCGAATGAAATGCATTAGAATAAGTAATACGGCTGCAGATGAAAGCGAGCACTGCATCACAGTTGTGCAGAGCAAGACAATCTGTGCTCCGAGCTTACTCATTGGCTCAGTACACAACCACTGCAATGATTCCTCAGCATGACAACTAATTACATCACTGATGGCAAGACCATCTAATGAGGCCACACAGATTCTATGGAACTGACTCTTGTAAAAGCAGTGTTATAGGTCGGGAAAACAAGAACAAAGCACTTGACGTACTGTACAGAAATACGATCAGCTTCATTAATGACGGTGTACGTTTACAATTGTGAACAAATTGTTATTTATGAAAATGTGTCTGCTGGATGTGCAGCACAGAGAAACCCTCTCTCACCCTTTACCGCTCTCCCCTCCGCCTCTTCAGCTCCCACTCGCTGGCTTTCGTCTCCCACCTGTCACCCTGCCAAAGATCCGGAATTCACGGCTCCATTTGGTACTGCTAAAAAAGGCAAGGCAGCCCAAGTCGCAGAGATGCAGCCAATCGTTGATGACCTGCACCATGTTCACTGTAACATACAGCCCATGTGGTTCCTCCTCCCCAGCGTGGTATGTTAAATTGTTCAATCCTACCAAGCACCCTGCTGTAAATGTCACTCACCGACACCGTTTTACTGTCTGATCTACACTTCGTTCCCAACACACTCAATCTAACATTTATACCCGTAGCCAATCGAATATGGTCAGCTGAAGTTAGAAAACCCAAGTTTATATTAGTAGGTCAGTAACTGCATAAGCTTAATACCATGTTCCATTACTGTAGTTCATTAAACCAGACAGTCAATTGTGGGTTAATGACTGTGCTCAAAGACCAAACATTGGCAGTATTGTACATACCATATAAATGCACTTTGTAGTCCTACAATTAGAGTGTATTTCATCTGTCTATGTACATATTTTGTTAGCGCCTTTACTTTGTTCTTTAAATGGTCAGGACCCCCAGAGATACGGTAGTAGTTTGGTAGTGGATCATTCTCAGCACTGAAGTGACACTGACATATGTGATGGTGAGTTAGTGTGTGTTGTGCTGGTATGAGTGGCGCAGGGGCAGCAGTGCTGTTGGACTTTTTACACCTCAGCGTCACCAACCAAAAACGTCCAGTCACCAGCATCCTGTGAGTACTGATACAGTATTAGAGGATGACTAACACAAACTGTGCAATAACAAATGAGCTGCCGTCTCTGACTTTACATCTACAAAGTGAAGCAATATGGTAAGGGATTCTGATCATTACAGAACTGACTAAAGGAGACTAACAAAATATGCAGAACAACAGATGGACTACAGTAAGTTCCACTTACACGACACATCACATACTGAGGCATACATAATAAAAGTGACAGGCGAGTGTACTTTTGATATCGTTGCTTGTCCAATACAGATGGTTTTCTTCCAATTGTGCACAACCTCACAATTCCCCTCACAATTTGTTCTGCCACCATGAAGCAATGCCTGAGACGAGATGCCTTGAGTAAAAATGCTTTAAAACACTTTTTGGGTATGCTCACATTTGGATATTTGGAGTGCCCACCAACGTACAAACTGGTTTACTTGCTTTACTACAATACTTAAAATAGTGTAATCAGTTACTCAGCCAAAGCCAAAGCAATGATTTGTTAATTTTTTATTAAATAAATAACCCGAAAATCCTGTAAAAGTCATGATTTCATCATTTTTGCCAGGGGTTTTTAGGGGCATGTTACCATACCCGCTAATAAAGAAATGAAACAAATTAATACATATTCAAACATAAATTCCAGAGAACAAAGTGGTACAAAATGCTTTGATACGATAGTTAAATGACACCCAGCTAGAAATCAAACACATCTTAGTTTTAACAGTAGCTAAACACAAATGCCTTTGCCACATGCCATAGTAAAGAACTTTCTCAGGCAACACTAAGAAAGCTTTTAGATTAACTGTAAAAACTTATCTATTACTGAGATGCTATCAAAAAAGGTTTCTGCGTTTAGTCACCCAAAAGGTGTCAAGAACCTACTACCGTTCTTCCATCAGTTAAAAGCGGACACTTTCTTGATTTCCAGCAGATGTTTCATGAAAAATGTGCTGTTGGTTTTGGGGGTTATCATACAGAATGGTTGTCATTCACTTTACTGAAGTAAAGCTATGCTTTTAATCTTTGCAACCTGGGCTGTAAACAGCAAAGCGACAATAACACACAGCTGTAGGTTTTTGTGTGTGTTTATAAAAGTTCTACAAGTCCTTAAGCTGTTTTTTTTTTTTTAATCTAAATATTATAATGTTACTTTTCCAACGGTTAGTAGCTAGTGCTGTACTCATTCAGACATAACATTTAGAATGTTGATTGAAAGAACCAGTTTACTGCTCTGTATTAACTTGCATCATAGGACAGTGGTAGTGCAGGGGTTAAGGTACAGGAATATTGACCAAAAATAAAATCCAGTGCTTTGGATTTTGGGCCCTTGATTAAGGCCCTTAGCACAATGTAATGGATGTTACATTTAATGGTTAGACAACATCATCTTCTAGATGCTGTAAATATAATGTATACTTGAGGGGTTTTATTTGTGAGTGCTACTTGTATTGTAACTGATCAAATCAGATAACGATTCACATTGCATTTAAACAAACATGCTGTGTGTACCTATCGCACCAGATCTTTTGTGCTCTGATATGGTGAGACATCTCAAAACATAGAATCGTCTGGCTCAGCTAAACAATAATTCGAACCCTTGCATTTCTTCACTTCCTCTCTTGCTGACCCAATCTGAAGCATATGACTATGACCACCAGTATTGCCCTCACAGTAGGACTCTGATCTCTCATTTAGTCCTGGTCCCCTGCAAAACAAGGTGAGGCTAGATAAAGCTGTAAGCTTCAGCACACGTATGACAATGTAATTTTCACACTAACAACCTAACAAATCATGTATGGAAGGTATTTAAATCTATATGGATGATTTTAAATTTTTGTATGGTAGGTGACTGACTGACTCACACACAGACACCTTTTATCAGCCATGCACAAGACCACAAACTTAAATGCATTTTGGCATGTCAATGTCCACAAGTTCTAACAAGGATCAGTTCTATCCAAGTTCTAAGAGCATCATACTGGGGGGGGGGGAAAGGTGATTTAAGCACTTGAACGTGGCATGGTTGTGGTTATAAGATTTCAGAAACTGCTAATCCTGGGATTTTCACACCCAACCATCTCTAGGGTTTTCCAAAAGAAGGTAGTTTGCTGTTGCCAGAAGCCAGAACAGAAAGGCCAGATGAAATTATGGCAACAGTAACTGAAATAACCACTTGTGTGTTCAGAGATGCTACCTCAAATGCTACCAACAACACAACACAAGCATGAACCTTGTCTACAGCAGCTGACCAAACTGGGTGCGACTTGTCTCCCAAAAACTGACAACTAAGGCTACAATTCTCACAAGATTGAAATACTATAAATATGATTGAAATACTCACAAGAAAAAAATTGACAACAGAAAATGTGAAACATTTGGCCTGGTCTGATAACACTTCTGCGGCAATATTTTTTATATAGCAGAGGTCAGAATTTAGTGTAAACAACATACAAGCATAGATTCCTTCTGCCACCTTTCAAAAACACACTGTTAAACCATCACCGGGAATCTGAAACTGTTGCTTTTCTTGGCAATGTACTCAAATGGCATCCACAGTCACCAGATTTCAATCTAATTGAGCACTTTGGGATGTGTTGGAAAGGAAGAATCTCATCAAATGTGCATCCGACAAAGCTGTAGCAATCACATGATGCTAACATGTTAATATAGACCAAGATCTCTGATTTCCAGCACCCTGAAGTACAGCACTATGGTCACATTGCCTGATGAAGAACATGTAAGTTAAAAAGTTAGAGTAAAGATGCCAAAAACAAAAAAAACTGAGGGTGCAAATCCTTTTTGTCCATTTGTGTTATGTTGTGTTCTGAACCTGAGCCTTATTCTGGCTTACACACTTATTTTGAACCTTTCCAAAACTCATTTGAATAGGGGCAGCGTACCATTTGTAACAAATTCTGGTTCAGTGATCACAAACGGCATGAGGCAGGTTGAGGCACACGGATAGGGAGTAATTGCTTTCTGGGCAAGAGCCATGTTTAGAATTTGCAGTGATTGAGAAGGAGAAACCTTTACTATAATGAGACGTACAATAAAAACAAAACATCTCCAGAATATAATTATGACTTCAATACATCAAGCAATGCATCAGAGGGCAGAATTTCCAGATAAAATAAGAGAGAAACCAACAGAAGCAGAAACCAAGCTCCGAGCAGAATTGCTATCCTATGGCAACACAAGGACAAACGGCAAATGTGTTGTGATAGGTGATGTCATGCGTTCTTCTGTTGATGTGTGGGCTTATTTTGAGGTTCTTACTCATTGTGAGTTGCTCTGAACAATTACTTTTCTAAGGAAATTTATGTAGAGACACTGCTCGAATGCATCTTAACCACACATAGTAGCTACAGCCAACTTTCAGTTGAAACAATCTATTCTTAGAAAAGAACAGATTAAATTCACGATATAATTTCCCCATTTTTTGTTAATCAGCAAACATGCTGTTATGTTACTTAAAGGTCATTAGCCACTGTGGGAGTTTCTTCTAGTTCTTAACACTAGAATATGATCAATAGTAATTTCACCATTATCACTGCTAAATTAAACTAAACTTGTAGAGTGTAGGTAGAGGAAATAAGTCATTCAGAGCACCATTTACTTCCATTATAGTCAGGCACTATAGATAATTATTAGTTTGAACAGATCGTTATGGGTCTAAAATACCCCACATAATAAATTAGGAATTCAGACAACAGGAGTTCAACAATATATAAACAGTTTTATAGATAGCCTTACTGTGCTCCTACACTGGAAGGTATCATCTACATGGCAAACATGCTACTAATTATCATGCCCTGAAGTCAGAAGTGTAGAATACTTTGCAAATCTCCAGGTCCATTAACTAATTAAATTAAACATCACGTCTAGAATACGTATAATCGTTATTACTATATTGGCTCAGATAAATTTAAAAAAAATTATTATTATAATCTCACTGCTAGAAGCTTTTGAAACACCAATGTTATTAAGCACAGTTTATCTTTTCAGCACGGTATTTTCTTCCCACCCCCCCACCCCAATATTTACCCAGCAATTATAGTAGCTTTAATTTCGGCAAATTGTCGATTCAGTTTACTCTTTCAGTCAATTCATGGAAAACAATGTGTGAAAGGGGTTTTCTAGATGATCTGATCTAAAGGATTGAAAGAGATCTCAGTAGAATATATAAGGAGAAGAAAAACCGTGGTTACAAATTTACTGCATGCAGGTTACCCCTCGGATAGGAACACTTGAACGTAACTTTTTTAACTAATGCTTTTCTGTTCAGTCTAAACGCTCATTTCTCCTTTGACCTCACACTGTCAGTCTCAAACTTATGAAGGTGCTCATTTTATAAACATGACCTGAAAGTTTACATTTAGGGATTGCGGAACCAGGACTATCCTGCTTAGCTGTCCAGACATCAAGACGTACCCCCTTGATGCTAACTGTTCAGCCATGAGTTGAAGAGTAAAATAGACCAGACGCCAGCAGCTTGTCGCAGAACAAGCTCATGGTAAGACTCTGTAAACAGAGACGGCCTGGATGACGGCTACATGTGTAGATGGTGCCTCTGGTTTTAAAAAAAGCGAAGAAAAGGGAAAAAAAAAGGTCACGGTATTAACACTAGAGTGAGAGATTTTAAATATACATGTGCCTCATCATCTCAGTTAATAAAAAAAAGTCACAAAAACAGTGTACTCTAAAGACAGCTGCAGCCTATAAGGAATGTGAGGGGCCCCAGCCAAGAAAGCAAGCGGGGAAACCATACCAAATAAGGACATGGAGGCAGAATCAAGTTTTTATCAATGAGAGGAGTGTGCTTCAAATCTGTCTGAATTGAGATGAGACTGCGTGAAAAGTCTGGCACCTGTACCACCCAGGAACTTGAAGAAACGTCAGAGACGCACAATAAAACCTACTGAGTAAACGGGAACCTCACCTCAAAGGGACACAAATTTGTTACGACTATGGCCAGAATAAGGCATTGTGAGTAAATGCTGCTAGAGTTGACCTGAAACATGAAATTGTAGGTCACTTCAAAAGGAACACAAACAGCTTGTTGCTACTAGTTGTGGCAGTAATCATAACTGTAGTCTGGTTCCCGGTGAAATAAAAGCATCAAATGATGGTAAACAAGTCAAGCACATGTATACATTTAAGTAGGACTGTGGTGGTCCACTGGATGGACTATGGACCAGATGGTCCAGGGTTCAAATCCCACCTTTGCCACAGTTGGGTCCCTCCAGCAAGGCCCTTAACCCACAAATGCTTAAACCGTAAGACTTTATCTGTAAGTCACTCTGGATAAGAGTGTCAGCTTAATTACATAAATGTTTACATAAAAAGTGAATGTACCATAGGAAAGCGTATGACGCTATAAGCTCTGGGTGTCCTGAAGGCAACAGAACAGGTTCAGAACTTACAGGTAATATATCAATGCTTGATTTGTGCCCACTAAGAATTATGCAAACAAATATTTGCCTTGTGTTGTTGTTAAAAGTATCTAAAAGCACATTACAATCAGTGTGAGAGCTATGATATTATGATTATTATTATTATTATTATTATTATTAAAGTATTGTATTATATAGGGCTGTCCACGACCAAGGATTTTGTTGGTCGACCAATGGCCGTCATTTACTCCAACTAATCGACCAATCGATC
>JAVSBV010118515.1:12500-19711 GCA_033117975.1 Parotocinclus spilosoma | reverse complement strand
AGGCAAAGACCTGTAGGTGGCAGTAGAGGGCTGGGGAGAAACTCGGGAGTTTCTTCACGGATATTACATACTGTACATGTTCTTTGGTCTGATTAAGCAGAATTTTGGTCCAAATATGCAAATAACATACATTTATATAATAGGATTTGTTTCAGTACGTTAAGATTTGGTCCGAATAAGCAGCTGGTCCCATTAACCGGTGATCCAATTAACCGGAATTGTCTGTAGTATGAAGGTCTGTATCATTCACCCCTTTGTCACCCTAGGCTTCCTCAGTTATGGTTGTGGACCTAGATTTTTGTAAAGCTTTATTTTAAACCATATTTCGATCAGCTGTGGTCGGGTTGGAGCATGGCTTGTGGCAAGGCTTGTGTTGTGATTACGTACCAACCGTGATGAACCACAGTGGACTACAGAGGCTATTGGGCCAGGTCAGAACCAACAGTGGTGGATTAATGGTGCGTACAGGAGGAATGTGTCCCAGCACACGGTGCCTCACACCCCGTGGAGTCTCGGAATGGGCCCTGGGAGCAATGGAAGAAGATTGGCTGGTTCAAAAAGCTGTTTTCCTTTAAATCATGTGGACAGTTGGGTGCGTGTGCAAGATTTACCTTTGGAAATTGATGGGACCAGGATGGACTTTGGGAAGCAGAGAAGCCGGTGGATGGAGCGTGATGCTCTAGGTAACGTCCTGATGGGAAACCCTTAGTCTGAGCATTCATATGAACGTGTAGCACCAATCCGCCATTTTAACGAGCGGTCCTAACGTTCTGGGCACACTGTTTTACTCTTTACAAAAGTAGGGCGTAAATATACGATTTCTAATTACGGTTTACTTACGCTCTTGTTTCGAAGCGCTTTAAATCCCTGCTGGTTTGGCACCGAGGACCAAGGAACGTATCCAGCAAACAGAATTTAAAGTGCCGCTTACATTATGCAGTCAGCTAAAACTATGAGTCATCGGAGATGGATTATTTTGCCGGCAGGTCACTTGATTGACAGCCAAACAGCTGGCGGACCGCGAGGACCTATCTCCATCTGAGCAGACGGACATGGGCGAACATTTTGAAACAATGAAGCCTAACAGGCACCACTCGTGATAATGAAGGGCCAAGAAAGCTGCGCATTATCATATGAAATGAATGTGAAAGACGCTGGCTTTGTGGCTTTGTGCCATTCATGTGGACATTTTTTAGACATGTGGACCAAGACTGGGAGAGAGATAATAAGGGTGTTTAAAACACACACACGGGGAGCTATCAGCGAAGATTTGGATGCAGAGACGGCGTGGAGAAGGGAGATAGGCAACGGTGCTCATTAGCCCTTCAGGCCCTGTTAAATCAGTTTTGCGGCAGGCGGAAAGACTTGCGTATGGAAATGGTTTCAGAACTTTTTGGGGTTGCGTGTGTAAATATTGGAGCCGTTTCGGCACAGAGGGAGGGGAGATCTAGCCAAATCATGTTTTGCAAATGGCTGTTTTTGTAGTTTAATGCAGGGCGCTCTATATTTCCAGATGTTCCCTTTTCTTATTATTTAATGAAGTCTAGAGAATATAAAAGAAGCTTTAGGTGGATTAAGGGGTGTGTCCTGGATGGCCAACTGCAGTTAGGTTAACACTGGTTAATTTGTAAACAAATCGTCTGATCCAGTGCCATGTGACACGAGCAGATCTGAGCCACTGACCCTTCCCAAACAGGAAATGCATGGAGTTCAACAACGTGGATATACATTGCCAGCAACCTTGGGTACCCATGAACCTGGGTTACCAATAGCAACTCTGTAACACCATGACAGAATACACCTCACCAGAGGTGGGATATCAACCGGAATAGGTCAGTAAGTAGAGAGCTGGATTTCAGTGCTGAGTCCCCCCCTGTTTTATCCAGGGACAGGTCCAAGTCCAAGTGCTCCTGATCTGATAAACCTATCTGAGCATGTGTGACGGGTTTTCTTGTAACTTTGTGTTTGTCATTAAGGCCAGACTTTTCTTATTGCTTGGTTCGCAGATCCACCGACCATCATATTTGAAGAATACAAAAAAAAATGTTTTTTTTGGTATTTCTCGGATCTGCTGCAGCACCAATGGTTGAAGTTACAAAATAAAAAAAAAATATATATATATATATATATATAAATATTTAGCTTTTTCCGCCCTCTGGTGGAGAGCCAACAGTTTTCTTCTGTTCATTAAATTTTTTCCAGATTCACTTTAATTTAGTTGTAGGTTAAATAAATTTTATTTTTAAATAGAAATTTATTTCTTCCTCCTTCCTTGTATTGAGTCCGCATAGTCCTTGAGAAATTGAAAAGTGCTGAAAAAGAAAGATTTATTTTAATTTTTTTTTCCTTCCTCCTCAGTAGATTCTTAAAGTAGGAACATCCGAGGAACAAGCAATTAAAAAAGTCTGGCCTAACTGGCTAAAACCACTTAATTGTAAGCTCACAGCTGCTGGAATCAACAGCTCTTAAAGACCTGGGCTTACAGCTTGTTTTTATGTGGCCCTACATTGGACTGGGATCTCATCACCACGGCCGCTGCTTACCACGTAGGAACAGTTTGTAATTCTGTAATCAGTCTCAGTCCATTTGTTTCTCTACACACACTGTTCTCTAATGGTCATGACCCTCACAGAACCAGCACAGACCAGATACCATTTGGGTAGTGGATCATTCTTGGCACCGCACTGACACTCACGTAGTGTCTTTTTAGTGTGTGTTGTGCTAATAATAATCAATCAGACACAGCAGTGCTGCTGGAGTTTTGAAGTACCTCACTGTGACTGCCGAACTGGAACTGCTGCCGAACCAGGCGAAAAAGTCCATCATCCCACGATGAAGTAGCAGAAAGAGAGTGAACAATGTTTCAAAACTCCAGCAGCGCTGCTGTGTCTGATCCACTCGTACTCGCCAGCCACTAATACACCAACACCTCGGTGTCACTGCAGTGCTAAGAATGATCCACCACCCAAATAGGACCTAATCTGTGGGGGTCCCGTCCAAAGGGGTGACCCAAAAGATGGACTACAGTCTGTAAGTGTAGAACTACAAAATGCTCGTATGTGCTAAACAGAGGCTGGTACTGGACAGTCAGTGAGTGGGTGGTCATTTTGTAATATTCTAAGGACCTAAATGATGGACATATATGACTGTACGAAGGCATGTCTGATCCCACACACACACACACACACACGCTGAGATGGACCAAAAAAAAATGCTTTGTACACAAGACGCTGGAAAGTTGGGGTCGAGTCCCTGACAAAGAATCTGTTCATGCTTGCTACTCAAACAGACGGGAAGGGTGTAAATATTTGCACTGCCTTCAGGAGCCTAATTAAACAACAATTAGCGCTGACTAAAAGGCTTTTCCACTCTGTCCCTGTTCAAACCCCAGGAGATGGAGCACCCAGACCGGTGCTGATTTCACAGCCTGTAACACTAATGAGAAATGCATCCGACTCCTGGGTGAGTGTGTGTGTGTGTGTCCTATTTGTTCATACACCTCACGATTGTTTCTGTCCGCATGCTCATGAGCACGAGCAGAACGGGATAGTGACTGCGCCCTTTCTCTTTTTCTGTTCCCATACCTAGTCATGTGTACTAATCCGTTACCCGTCATGCTACGTGAGACGTCATTATCGGGGCAGCCATTAACACGATGCTCCTTAAAATCAAGCAAGCTTTTATTCTATAAATTACAAAGTTACACTTTCATCCGGTTGACTGACAAACAGCGTTTATAATGTACTGGTGGCTGGACGGCGAGGTCAGGCGAGGCTTCAGCAGGAGGTGAAACCTTTCCAGTAGAAGTTCTTGCAGCCTGCTTTGCGCTCCCTGGGCGGGAGGTTGCCGGGATCCTCAGCGGATCGCTCCAGGTCCAGCGTGAAATCTTGTTTCGCCCCCAGAGTGGAAAGCCTACGCTCAGGAAACTCCGACTCTGGCAGGGTGAGCTGAGCCAGTAGGTCGTCCAGACCATTTTTATTCCAGTCCTACAAGAGAGAAAGGGGACAGAAATTGATGTGACTAGCTGGTAAAAATGCTGCCTAGCAGTCTAGTTCGGTCGTGTTCTTTGAGCCGTAGGATTATCGGTGATGTCAGTGGCACAACCCAAACACTTGATCAGGGAATGTGGAAGCTTACCAAGTAAGATGCTGGACTATGGACCAGAAGGTCCAATTTAAACCTGTGCCAGGCTGGCACTGTTGACTCCTTGAGTCCTGAGAACAAGACTCTTAACCCCACAAAAGCTCGGATTGTAAGAGCGTATTAGTTGTACAGCAGTGTGCAAAAGTCTAAGACCACCCTAGATTAGGTATACTGTATAATGGCCATATGTAATGGTTTCCTAACAAGAAAATAGAGGAACTTTGCAGGCAGTATTAAGAAGGAAAGCAGAGGAAAGTATTCAGTGTGATCTCCCCTTACACTTGAAGCAACTGGCAGCTTCATTGGGATGCCAAGTTGAGCTTTTTTAAGAAGGGCTGATAAGATATGGTTAAGCTCACATAGATAGGAATGAAGATCAGCAGAAAATAGGATTATACATTAATAAACATTTGAGAACCCACTCATCTACGCCATGTTATATATGGTCATTATAGCATTGTTTAAAAAAAAAAAAAGAATGGTGTCCTAAAACCTTTGCACTATAAATGCAACGGGCTTGTTTAACACCACACATGATCAGCATTGCAGCCCAGAAGCAAAGATGACCTGTCCGATTTTAAGGCCTCAGCTTCACAGTGTGTGTGTGTGTGTGAAAGAGAGAGAGAGAGAGAGAGAGAGAGAGAAAGAGAGAAAAGAAGTCTAACCTGTGCAGCCCAGCTGAGGGCACGGGCTTGTTGCAGAAGTCTGCGCTGGCGCAGGTCCAGGTCCGCCTGAGAGGAGGCACCGTTGCGGCCCAACACCAGAGACAAGCCGAGCAGGGTCAGGCAGCACTGTAGCACACAGGTCCTCATCTTGGTCTTGGTCGGTCGAGCTCTGTCCCTGAACTGCTCGGGCTGTGGATTGTGCTTTGGCTGCTCTGTGGCTCTCTTTTTAAACAAACCGTCCTCAATCCCAAGTGAGTGACAGCTGCTCGGGTTGCTGGGCGATGCCAAAATGTGACGCACCCCCCCAACCAGAAGACGTTTGCTCTTATTAAGATAACGCAGAAGTGTGTTGACTCTACAACAAGACGGACAATAAAACCATTTGTGTGAAGGGACCGGGGTCCTCTCGTCTAATCGAAGGCAAACACAACGCAGAAATGTCGGCGCGTCACTACCATTGTCTCCGGAGCACGCCGGCGAAAGCTTAATTAATGATAAAAGCTTCACAAACTCTGGCTTAATGGATTCCGAGCGAGAGCCCCTCTGTGTAATTTCTTTGCGTTAACATGAAAAGGCGACGCTCTGACTGACGTGTCCCGCTCTTCTCATCAGTCAAGCTTTAATCAGTCGTACCTTTTTATTGTTCTAGCTCAGTTTTGTACGTGCCGAGCTTAGACTGTTGAGTACGACAATACTCGGGCGGGCTGTGGTGTTTCGACGATGCTCAGACGGAATGAAGTGGTCCAAAGTGGGCCAAGAAAATCCCTCACACCATTACACCACCAGCAAGCCCTCACACCATTACACCACCACCAAGCCCTCACACCATTACACCACCAGCAAGCCCTCACACCATTACACCACCACCAAGCCCTCACACCATTACACCACCACCAAGCCCTCACACCATTACACCACCAGCAAGTCTGAAATGATGGGACGAGGCAGGAGAGGCACATGTTTTTATGTCTTTTACATCAAATTCGGACCCTAAGGCCAGACTCTTTTAATTGCTTGTTCCTCGGATTTCCCGACTTAAGAATCTACTGAAGGAGGGAGGAAAACAAATAAAAATAAATCTTTATTTTTCAGCGTTTTTCAATTTCTCGAGGACTATGTGGATTTATAGAAGAAATTATTTATTTAAAAATAAAATGTATTTAACCTACAATAAAATGAAAGTGAATCTGGAAAAAAATGTAATAAACAGAACAAAACTGTTGGCTCTCCACCGGAGGGCAGAAAAAAAAAAAAAAAAATATATATATATATATATATATATATATATTTATTTTCTAAAATTGCAACCGTTGGTACTGTGGCGGATCCGCAAAATACCCCAAAAAAAAGTTTGCTTTTGTATTTTTTTAATATGATTGTCGGCAGATCCGCGAAACATGCAATAAAAAAAATCTGGCCTAAAATACGAATGTCACAGCAGAACTCGAGACTCATCCGACCAGGCAACATTTTTCTTCTACTTTATTCTATTCTACGTTTTTCTTCCAATTCTATTTTTGTCCAATTTTGACAATCCTCAGTGTCTTTTGTTGTGGCGTCCCGCTGCTGTAGCCCATTTGCTTCAAGATTCAGTGTGGTGATTCAGAGGTGCTCTTTTGCATACCTTGGGTGCAACAAGTGGCTATTTAAGTTATTGCTTAATAGTCTGGCCATTGTCACTGGATATTTTGTCTTATTCATACTCAAGACCACCATGCCACCTTCAAAGTCATTCTAATCACCTTTCTTTCCCATTCTGATGCTCGGTTTAAACTTCAGCACCATGTCTAGATTGGCTGATTAGATATTTGCGGGTAAGGAGCGCTTGAACAGGCGTACCTAATAAAGTGGCCAGCGAGTGTACGTGGCTGAACTGAACTTTGGTGCAGTGGAAGAAGGTTGTCTGACCCAATGTGCTTTGTCTCTTAGACATCACATGCTCAGAGAAGTGTGTTCTGTGTACTGCACTGGACTGTTGAGCAGGGGGTGGCACGGTGACACACATCTCCCGAAATCCGGATCAAAGTCTCTTTCAAGTTGCCTGGACTGTAAGACTGCACCATTTTGGAGAAGGGGATCTTCTATTGGGAGGAAGCAACCCAGTGTAGGGCGTCTGGTTCTGGAGTCCTTGTTCTGCTGGGAGGCATTGGGTCTGGGTATTCAAACGGACGTCAGTTTGACACGTGCCACCGACCCAGACATCAGGACCAGGTGGGCATAGTATTTCGGCTCAGTCAAACCTACTCGTGATAGTCTGCCTTTGAAGTAGCTCTGTCCTGCCATCTCGTGGCCAATTATGAATCCAAATAAATGACAATTTAAAAAACGACCATTTATTTTTCAAGCAAATGGGATAATCGGTAAGCATAACTTGATAGCCATGTAATAAAATATATCAAATGT
>JAVSBV010118515.1:0-10000 GCA_033117975.1 Parotocinclus spilosoma | reverse complement strand
GCCAGTAGGAGTAGTCATTCCGAGAGGCATAGAGACAGGTTTTATCCTTGTTGCAGAACAGGAACGGCATAGTCGAGAACCTGAGCAGGCAGCTTCCTATTGTGCCTGGGTATCACACGTACATAAGATCAACGTATTATTGATATCAGTCAACTTAACATTAGCTAACACGTCTAACCCTAAGAGATCCGTGATCAAACCTGCATCTTTATTCAATTAAGGCCAGACTTTTTTAATAGCTTGTTCCTCGGATGTTCCTACTTAAGAATCTACTGAGGAGGGAGGAAAGAAAATGAAAATAAATCTTTATTTTTCAACACTTTTCAATTTCTCGAGGACTATGTGGAACCAATACAAGGAAGGAGGAAGAAATCAAAATATTTTTTCATTTAAAAATAACATTTATTTAACCTACAATTAAATTAAAGTGAATCTGGAAATTTTTTTTAAAAAAAAAACAGATTAAAACCGTTGGCTCTCCACCGGAGGGCGGAAAAAGATTTTTAAAAAATGTATTTATATTTATTATTATTTTTTTATTTCCACCATTGTTGCTGCGGCGGATCCGAGAAATACAAAAAAAAATAAATAATAATAAGCAATAGAAAGTCTGGACCGCTAGGCCCTTTTTCTCCGGCTGGGCCCGGGCCTCCAATAATAATAAGCAATAAAAAGTCTGGCCTAAAAATGCACCCTGTTTTCCCCCGGTTGGGATCATGGAGGGTTTTCAAGCCACCCCAGGATTCACAGGGGCAGCTTGACATTTCTTTGTTCGTGTTTTTGGGTTCAGTTTGTTGACGTGAGTGAATGTTTGATTGGTAGGCTGCGTCTACGAAAGGAAATGTATGCAAACAAAAGCAAAACCAGTCACAATCGTTCCAGGTGTCTATGGGTTCACATTGAAAAAATATATTTTTTAATAACCATACCTAGTCTCTAGAATAATCTGGTGTGTGTCTACAAGTGCGAGAGAGATAAAGTGAGAGATACCAAGGTCCTGGCCGTGCCCTCGCTTGTTTCCATTGATATAAAGGAGTGAGAACCCGGAGTAGAGTGGTGTGGTTCCTTCGGGACACAGTGGGGTGGTTTCGTTCTGACTGTGTTTGGTGAATAGGAAGCCGTGTCTTATCCTGTTTGTCGCTGGAGGCCCATGTTCACCTGTGGGACCCTTATGACCCTGTTTACCACATCTTCCCTTAGGTCCTGTAAAAAGGATTACGTGTGAGTAATAATCCGGTTAATGTCTTTTAAAAAAGTCATTACAATAAGACATCAAGATCTGTCTTTTAAATCTGGATGTTGTGGCTGATCCATGAGCAGAGGCGGGAGTTTAAAAGCAGCAGTGCAGGATTTGCGTGTGAGTGTGTGTGTGTGTTGTTGAGTTGCTCATTAGCTCACGTTTGGACTCGAGACTGCGCTAACTTGGTTGATGTGGTTGGAGACTTTTGTATGCAAAGTTTCCTGCGTTCGTGTGGATGGCTTTCGTGACGTTATTTGTTTGTACCAAGCTGTAAGTGGTGTTCATAAGTGTATGTGCCTGTCCTATTGTAAGTAGTACTTCTTTATACTCCAGCTAGAATTCTATAAACTGGTTCACGTTCACTCTGGTTCGTCTGGCTGATCTTCTTTGGTGGATGAAAATACGCTCTATATGTACGTTAGTTCAGCCAAATATGTCTACATGACTGTGGTAATGTCTGTTAAACGTCCATTTCGGTCAACGACCTGTTTCACAGAACACAATTCGGCCACGCTTACCTGTTTCCCCTTGTGGCCCGGTGTCTCCTTTGATACCCCCTGGACCTTGCGAACCCTGGAAACCTTCTGAGCCTTTATTTCCTCTAAAACCTGTTGTTCCTGTGAAACACATTGTACTTCTTGTACAACAAAATGAAAATATTCACGTGTGTGGGTGTGTGTGTGTGTGTGTGTACGTGTACCTGCTGGCCCATTCATTCCTTTTATCCCATCTTCACCGGCAGGACCGCTAGGCCCTTTTTCTCCGGCTGGGCCCGGGCCTCCAGGGACAGATATGTAATTTTGGTAAATGTTGTTTCCCTTTTCACCTGAACAGATGAGTAACAAAGATTTGTAGTTCATCACACACCTGATGTTCTGTAAATAAAGGTGTAACCCCGCTGTGTAAAATGGTTCGGCTAGTGAGGTGCACCTAGGGGGTTGCTAAGGGCAGGTGCTCAGAGCAGGGCTAGCATGGATTGCTGTTGCTGTCTAACCGGCTCGCTCAGTCAAAACAAAAGGACGCCTGACCTTGCTGGAATGCGTCCCCAGGACTCAAGCGAGGGGTCTCCACGTTGGAGGGGTTAGACCACTCAGCCTTCTGATCCAGCTCTCTAATTACTAAGCCTCTCTGGTAAGGTGTTTAGGTTCCCTGGCACCGTTGAAGTTCATAAAAGTCCAGGCCAGTTTACTGGCACCATTGGTGAGCTCAGGCTCAGAGTGAAGTAAGAATAAGATGTCTTTCAGAACTTCTGCTCCTTTAAAGCTTGCCATTTTGGGTTCAGATTGCAGCGTAAAGTCTTCAAGTCACACACTCTTTTGTTAGCTGACTAAATGTGTGATTGGTAAACACTCACCCTTATATCCCATAAATCCCCTCGGTCCTTGAAGGCCTTGGGCACCATTTAAGCCATCTTCTCCTCTTTGCCCTATGAAAGAGACATACAAATATAAATATACCGACGTAACGTTTCCAGATAATGTTTGTGCGCTCTGGTGATTAAAGGACTGGTCCCCTAACCACAAGGTCTAAAGCACTGCAAAGCTGCCACGGTTTTCTGGATGTTTTTATAATTGTTTCTGGTTTCTTTGTTCTGTTATATAACCCTTTTGTTTACTGTATAGTTGGCTTTTTTGCTACCTCAGGAACTTGTTTATTGCCCATATGATTTTGACCTTTGTTCTGTTTCAAGAGATGGTTAAAAGTTTGCACTGGCTAACCCATTCTATAGATTTTTATCCCAATCAGTGACTTCAGCTTGCGTTTTCAGCTCATTTTAATTAAACTACAAAAAAGGACATTTTTTTAAACTCCATGTGAAGCCAAAGTATTTGTGTCCAGACAAAAAGACCAATCAATGAATAATGAATGATATTTAGTGTTTTATTTATGATATTTTCTGTTATATTCTTTATTTTAGTATATACTTAATTATAGTCTTTCATTTTTTAGATTTTCTTTTTTTTTTGGGGGGGGGGGGGTCTTGGTTTCTTTTAGATCAGTTATTGCAGTTAAAGCAATAAATCACTGTATCACTGAATTGTTCAAAACTCTTGTTTAGTTCCTGTAGTTTCATACCTACTGGTCCAGGTATACCGTTAATCCCCCTTTCGCCTTTGTCACCCCATGGACCACACTTCCCTCGACGGCCCTGGAAATAATATGTGATCCCTCTTCAGTGCCACTTTACGATTGAAACAACGATCTGAAACTTAACATTTACTTTTCGTATCAAATCACAATGACTTTAGTACATGTTAACAATAATACAGGATTTATGATACGCACCGTATTTCCCGGTGGTCCAGGATCTCCTGGACATCCACTGGGTCCCGCTGGTCCAGGACATCCCTTGTCGCCCTTGTCACCTTGCAGGCCTGGACCAGGGGGTCCTGGAGGGCCACACGGCCCATGAGGCCCTACACAAAAAGATACATGTGTATATACATATACTGGTCACAAAAATTAGGGGATAGTTCTAAATAAATTTTTGTGAGCAGTGCATAAAATCATTATTACTAAAAACATTAAAGTGTGTCAAAATGTCCTTCGGGTCGATTGCTCCAACTTCTGTAAATGAACCTCACCCTGCTCTCCTGGCAAGCCAGGGGGTCCTTTATCCCCTTTGGGACCTTCTATACACAATCCACTTGCGCCAGGTTTCCCAGGAGTCCCTGGTTGTCCAGCATTACCAGGAGGTCCTGGGTCCCCGATAGAGCCTTGGTCACCTGGAGGTCCAAGCTCACCCTGAAGTCCTATATCCCCTTTATAACCTAAAAAAAAACACACACAAATGTTACGAGATGTGGTGGTTTTTAGTAGGACCCAAGTATGTGGGATAGACGTATTCCACGAAGTATACGTTTAGTACGTCTCCCAAGTGACGAGGCACGGAGGTAGTCAGAGGGCGAAGGTGAGCTCAAAGGCACATGTTGCGCATGTAACCGGGGCGCGTATACCTCAAACGCGCAGCCGTGTGGCCACTCTGCCGGGGTGTGTCTCGTTACGATAAGGCAGCCGGCTGGAGTGAGGCTCAAGAGAGCGCAGAGGGCGCCGAAGCGCCAGGAAGCCATGCCGGGGCACGTATTATTCCGGGTGGCTGCTCTGGCCGAGGCGTGTCCCATTTCGAGAGGGCAGCCGACCAAAGTGAGGCTAAAAAGAGCACAAAGGCGCCGAAGCATCCCTTTCAGGACGAGCAGCCGGCTGGAGTGAGGCTAGTTGAGTACCGACGACGTAGGAGCATGAGCTTAGGCGTGCGAGGAGAGCATGAGCACGGGACTGGAAACCCTCAAAGTGCCCCTAACATACTAAATTCCTCGGGGGTTCCACCCCATACGTGTCCATCAGCACTGAAAGCCCCCAGACATTACCACTATCCCTAAAGGTGCGTGCTAGGGCGCCGGTGGTCGGGCACGGGTACCGAATGGAGATCGAACGACGGTGACCTGGCCCCGAACAGCGCTGAAACCCACGCCTAAATAGCAGAAGAAGCAGCTGTTAGGAATTAGGTCGCAGATTGGATATTGGATATAAGCCGCCTCACCGATAGCTCTGTAATGGCGACCGACGAGGACGGCCGAACGCTCCGGGGGACGGTAGGAATTTTTTGCCCTTTGAAGGATTTAAAGCCAAAACTGAATAAATATTGGACTAAAGTATCTAAAGTGCTAAACATGTCATGATATGAAAGCCAAGTTAATCCACACACTCATTTTGAATTATAAACTATAAAACACTGCAGCGACCTAATGTCATGTTAGCTGTATGTGTTAACAACTCGCCTTGTTTCCCTTTAGCACCAGTGTCCCCAGGACAACCATATCCAGGAGCTAGAAAAGACAGAAAATAACTCGATGTGACTTGTTTACTGATCGGCTGGTGCTAATAAGAAAGAATGGGCCTTTTTTGAATCAAATATACGTGCACCTTTTTAAAAATAAAACTTTACCTCCTAAATGTCCTTTCTCCCCAGGACGTCCTGGAATGCCATCTCTCCCTTGGCCCCCCCGGAGACCTGGTAATCCTGGATCACCCGCTGTCCCATCACAACCTGAGATATAGAGGTATGAAGGTGCACACACACTCAGGGACTCAACCAGTTTAGTGTATTACCGGTCAGACACAGCGGCAATGTTGCCAACAAACACATCTTCAGTCGAATGACCGTCGTGCCATTAAGGGCTAAAAAGAGGATTAGTATGAATTCAATTAAAGACGTACCTTGAGGGCCAGGTGGTCCTGGACAACCCGGAGGACCAGGAGGTCCATCCAAACCGGGTTCACCAGGCAATCCTGGATGACCTGAGAACAAGAGAGAGTTAAAAAACTTACAATGTTCCTATGACGGTACAGGTGAGCGAAAACTTTTCAATCCAGATGTTTCGGTCGTAAACAGCCAATGAATGCTGCGGATCCACAAGCAGAGGTAGGTCTGTCATTTGTGTCAGGGTTTCCAGATCTGCTTATTCTAAGCAATTTGGACATATTTTGATATAAAGTCGCTCTCTATAATGTCAGGTTGCAGGTTTACAGGGACAGTAAGGACAGCACCTGGTTGTCCTTGTTGCCCTTTCTCTCCGGTCTCTCCAGCAGGCCCATCTAAACCTGAAAGACCACAAGGACCACATTCTCCTTTCTCTCCCTTTGTTCCTTTCCAGCCCAGACAACCTGGCTCACCCTGTGAAAATAACGGGAAATATAAGCATTTTTCCACCAGTGAAATATTATAATCTTGGTCAATGACACAACATGACACAGCACCTTTGGCCCACGAGGTCCTGTCTTTCCCGGACCAGGACAGCTAGGTTCACCTTTGAGCCCTTTTGCTCCATTTGGCCCTGGACAACCAGGTGGCCCTGGTGGTCCACAACGTCCAACTGTCCCCTTGTCGCCCCTGATACCTGGGCGCACACCGAGCACTCAGAGTCAGGAAACACTGGACACGTGTTTAGAAAGCGACGTATAAATGAGTGCATGTGTGTTACCTGGCAGTCCTGTCTCTCCAGGGTCTCCCATGTTGCCAGGGCAACCACGTTCACCTGGGGATCCGTCTTGGCCTTGACATCCCGGTGGACCTGTGCGAGAGCAAAAGAGTGAGGGGATCAGGAAGGGTGTTAGGACGAGTATGAGAGAAGGGGGAATCAGTGATATGGAAGAGTCATGTTGGCTGCTCTAGTCGATTGGTTTGAACCCAAGGACTTGGGTTCAGATCCCAGGCTGGGCTTGTAACACGAAATTTGGATGGTGCAGTTCCAAACTGATCGACATACTGAGAGATGAAATCAGACTGCATATGTTAACCTGGTGGCCCAGCGCTGCCTCTTTCTCCGTTCCTTCCAGTGTCGCCAGTTGGTCCCTGGCATCCCGGGTTTCCCTTTTCACCAGTGATACCAGGATAACCTGAAAAACACAAAAACTTGAATGCACATGCCATTATTTGCCTCTCCAGGAGCATGGGATGAAGCAAGCATTAGTTACAGGGGTTCAGCTTGAAGGTTCCCAATCTTTTTTTTCCTTTTTTCCTTCACAGGTATCTAAGAAGATCCTCACTGTACAGAATTAGTACATAGTACTAACCTGTGGCTCCGGTGGCTCCTGTCTCTCCCTTGCTTTGGATACTTTGTGATTGCCCTTTGACTCCTGGGTTTCCGCAGTCCCCTGCAGGACCTGGTGGCCCTCTGCAACCTGGCAGCCCAAAATTACCCATCGCACCTGAGGCCATAATGATCAATATCAGCAACTGATCCTCATCATAATATGTTGGAAATACACGTGCGCTTGTTGGACATCTTGAGATGGAGTGTACCTTTAGGCCCAAAGTGTCCAGGAGGTCCACATTGTCCCGGAGGACCAGGAGGGCCACAGCTCCCAGAAGGCCCCTGGTTTCCCCTAGGGCCTGAAGACACACAAGAGGGATCAGAACCAGAACTAACCAGATCATGCAAACTCTGTTAGTGTAAAAAGTTTTTTTTTTTTTTTTATCAACAGGGCAGGCTTGACCAGGGTAATAGTACCAGGGAGCCCAGGTATGCCATCTCTCCCCCTGTTTCCCTTTGATCCAGGTAGGCCAGTTGCACCAGGTTCTCCATTGACTCCAGGCTCTCCAAATTGCCCAACAGCACCAGGCAAACCTTGCCCAGGATATCCAGGGTCACCCTGCACACCTTTTTGTCCTGGGGCCCCTGAAGAAAATTAAAGTAGGAGGTCCTGTGGTTATTACATACTCATGTCTGAAGTACTGCTAATACCTTGGGATAACACCAAAATCTCACCTGTAGGTCCGCATCCTCCCTTGGGACCTTCATTCCCTCTGTTACCTGGCCAACCAGGAATACAGACCCCTGTAGGGCCAGGCTTCCCCGGCAGTCCATCACATCCTGGCTCACCTGGGGTCAGTATAGAGACAGGTGACTCAAATTGTTTGTGTCTATGCATCGAAGTCAAATTCAACCGTGATATAAACAATCCACGAGCACAGGCGGGAGTTACCTTTACACCCTGGTACACCGTCTCTCCCTGGCTGCCCACACGGTCCGGCTTCTCCTTTAATACCAGGGTCACCAATGGCTCCAAGTGTCCCATCATCACCCGGAAGCCCCTGTTTTCCTTTGGGCCCCGGAGGGCCACAGGCTGCATCACCCTATTAGAGACAGAAGAATGAGGGAAATGGGGAATATTTGAACATCCTGTCAAAACAACATTTTATTCCCTTTAATATTACATGGATCAAACGTTCTGACCTTCAATCCTGGTATTCCAGGTGGACCACAAGGTCCTGGGTAACCTGGCCTACCAAAACCAGGGAGCCCTGGTTGACCTTGCACACCTTTTTCACCTGAAACATGCAGAGGCAGGTTTAGAAAAAGGAGAACAATAATAAGGCTCATGCACGTTCCACCGTCTCAGACCTTTACACCCGATTTCTCCTGCAGCTCCTGGTTGTGGGTACCCTTTCTCCCCTTTACTTCCTAAGTAACCAGTGGGTCCAGGTTCCCCTGTATATCCAGCACCTCCTGAAATGTTACAAGGAAAAGAACGTACATTGTACAGCTTGCTCATGTTTATTTCATAGTTTCCCACACCAATAGTGTTGATGCACACAAGTATCGTACCTTTACACCCGACTGGGCCTTGTTGACCTTTCGCTCCAGGCCACCCTGTGTCTCCAATTATATTGCGCACAGTTCCAGGATCGCCCTTTTCACCTGGAACAAAGGTCCAACGTGAACTTTGGGTATGGCCACTTGTCTATAAGCTTATGTTTATATAGCTTATACGACTTCAACAAGCTGCACGTTGAAGTCCGTGAATCTCGCTCTTATTGTACCTGGTTCGCCTTGGTTCCCCGGCAAGCCCTCTACACCGCTTTCACCCTTCTCACCCGGCTTCCCTGGTAGTCCAACCCCAAAGGAGCCAAGAACTCCCATTTGTCCATTGATTCCTGGCAGTCCGTCTGGCCCAGGATCACCTCGATTCCCCTTAGACCCAGAAGGACCCTGATGAAAGCCAACAGATTTAGGCCTGTACTGCACAGTCATCTTCTCCTTTGTATCTTAAATCATTTACTGATTTCTGCCTTTCCCGTCTCACCTACTAGTTTTCTGTCATTCAGATGTGAATTAGATATATATAAGACATGTTTTATTTCCTATTATAGTTTGTATTTCTGCCTCTCATCATTGTAAAGTCCCTTGGTTGGCGTAGCGGGCGTTCAGAAACTGGCGCCTTAAGCCTTGGCTTTTTCTTGGCACACTTGCAACTTGCAACATGTGTGCTAGTGGGCCAGATGAACTGGAGAACACCACTGCACTTCAGTTTGAAGATGGGTTCAACTTGATTTACAAATCGAATGGCAAGCAACAACAAATATTAAGCAGTTAGAAGTAATCTAGTCACATTTACTTTCTAATTTTCACAGGTTAAAGCTCTGAACAACACAAATTCAATTTAGCATATAATCCAAGGTCGCTCAACACCTCAGTACTGACCAGATTGCCTTTGTCTCCTTTTGGCCCTTTAGATCCACGCTGCCCTGGTCTCCCAAGTTTCCCAGGCAGTCCAAGAAATCCTTTAATTCCAGGGTCACCCTGGTCACCTTTCTGACCGGGTCCTACAACGCTAGTGTCTCCTGTGGGCCCCTGTTGCCCCGGTAATCCTGGGTCACCGTACAAACCCTGTATTTCAGAGTATTTTGATTAGAATTAGCAAATAATGTTCGAATGTTACCAGTTGCCAAAGGGTTTACCTGTGGTTAAAAAATGCTTCCATGTGAATTTGGCTTCGCACTTACCCAAGAGCCGGGTTCACCAAGTTGTCCCTTATTACCCTCTGAGCCTTTAGGACCAAATGGTCCACCTTTGCCTGCACATAAATCCGTGTTACAATCTGATCTCTGTTACATAATTACTTAAGAACACTATTTTTGATAATCCACGCCTTGATCTCTCGCTCACTCACTCTTTCACTCTATCTCTCACTCACTCTATTCACTCTCTTTCTCTACCTGGAACTCCAGGATTGCCAGGGTCACCAGGCGGTCCCGGAGGTCCTTCTTCTGGGCCCGAGAACGGGCACAGCCTGCAAAGATCTCCCATATCACCTGTGTATGAAACACAACCAACACAGCTTGGTGGATCTGGTATATAATTCTAAACCATGCAACCAGGTCTTATGCTGAGAGAGTGAGAGAGAGTGAGAGAGAGTGAGAGAGAGTGAGAGAGAGTGAGAGAGAGAACTTAAAGCATTAGTGTAACAAAACTGGCC
>JAVSBV010118505.1:0-19713 GCA_033117975.1 Parotocinclus spilosoma | reverse complement strand
TTTACGTACTGTACGTACTGTACGTATTACGTCCCTGTGTCAGCCGGAAATGGACCGACAGTCAGTGAAGCGGAGCGTTTACCAAAGTATCACAACAATAGATTTTGGAACTCAGTACACATAATAAGGCGCATGTCTGATTTCTGGGAAAATTTAAGGCTTTTAGGTGAGCATTCTAGTGCGGAAAGTACGGTACACATTTAGCACGTTGCGTCACGTCGCGTGGTTAATATACCGTCACCATTTTACAATACCGTCACCGTATTTAAATACCGTGGCATACCGAAATACCGTCATACCGCCCAAGCCTAAGTCTATATACTGTATATGTTCAAATTCAATTGTATTTCCATAGCCCTTTTTACAACGGTGCATTGTCTCAAAGCAGCTTTCCAATATTATCTTAAAAGGCCAATCCTAAACTGAGCAAGCCTAGGGCGACAGTGGAAAGGAAAAACTCCCTGAATAAAGAAGGAAAAAACCTTGGGAGGACCAAGACTCAAAAAGGGACCCGTCCTCCGTGGGTGGCCTAGATGTTAGAAGTTGTAGTAATAATAATAATGTAGTAAATAATACAATTAAAATCAATAATCAAATTTAAATTAGTAATAGAACTCAAAATAAATAGCATAGATTTAAGTTAATGAGTAAAAAAAAAAATCCATTCAAAATGTATTTATATAGCACTTTTTACAATGGTGCATTGTCTCAAAGCAGCTTTCCAACATTATATTATCTTAAAAGGCCAATCGTAAATTGGGCAAGCCTAGGGCGACAGTGGCAAGGAAAAACTCTCTGAATAAAGAAGGAAGAAACCTTGGGAGGACCAAGACTCAAAAAGGGACCCATCCTCCTTGGGTGGCCTAGATAATTGTTCATTGAATAATGAAGTTGCAGTAATAGTAAAAAATAAGTAAATAATACAATTTGAATCAATAATGAAATTTAAATTAGTAATAAAAATTCAAACGAATAACAAATAGATTTAAGCTAATGAGTCTTCAGTATTAAGTTATCGGAGGTCCATCATCTCTTAATAACTAAATGATGGAGGGAGATCCTGCACTCTGGTAGGACCCGGCGTGGTGGGCCTGGTTATTGTTAATGAAGACCAGAAGAGTGATGCTGAGGCAGAGGAACATCTAATCATACCTTATAATATATCAAACCGTACACATTTAAAAAGACTTAAACTACAGTTTAAGAGAAAGAGTTATTAACATAAAGCTTATTTTATAATATAGTATGGAGTATCTCATGTAATTTATTGAATAATAGGATTATATAGAATTAATAGGATTATGACCGGCGGTTGTTCCTCACTACGTTTCCCATCATTCCTCATTTCCTCGTCACTCCTGCCACGTGACTCCCTAGGTCACGGTGGATCGGGGAGTAGCACTGGCACCTCAGCAAGAAGGTCATGGGTTTAAAACCGAGCTGGAGGAACCAGGGTCCTTTTTTTTGTGGAGTCCGAATGTCCTCCCCGTGTTCATGGTTTACTCTGGGTTACTCAATAAATAAACAGAGAACTCGACCTGATAAAGTGTCCAGTGAGCGAACATGAGTTACTTATTGAGATTTGTTCAGTAAACTGGTAGTACACCCAGGTTTATTCATTAACATTCACCTTCTCGTTGAGTACAATCTGGGGAGCCATGGTTTAAGCAGCCACACAGAGTGCTTGCCCTTTTATGTGACATGATCTATGACTTCATCATCTTTGTACAATGACATAGAATTTCCGTTTCAGAACCCTTGCCAAAAGTTGTGACCTTGCCGCTTAGAAACATGCAAGAACACCGCTCACAAAAATGAGAATGATATTTCAAAGTGAATATGAAGCGACTGAAAAAGCATTTTATTATATTTTATTAAACATTGGACTCAGAAAAGCAAATGTAAAGCCAAAGAAAGTTGTTTAATTACGTCAATGAGATACAAACTCAATTATGGTGATTGAGTTTGCAAGTGATATTTATGGGGGTGAACAGGAGCATGTGAAACTGGACCAGAGTGCCCCCACATTGACTGTTCAGTAGGGTGTATGGTCACCCAAGAGTGCCAAAACTGACAGACGGTGATGGGACATGGACAGGATCAGATTGTCCAGCAGTTCTTGTGATCCTTTTCGTAATCATTTTGAATTCATATTTGCTCATTTTTGTAAGCAGTGTAAGTTGAAGGTTTTAGCTGCTGCTTCTCATGTCGCAGAAACTAGTGCTTACTCATCTCTGACTTTGTGTTAGGCAAGGATCTCACATTTCCTCTCAGTTCCCTCTCTGATAGATGGGCTTTCAGTGACACAGCCTTTGCATTTTACCACACTTCCTCTTATGACCTGTTTTTGTTCAGTCAAAGGAGCTTCTTTGTTCTTGATAAGCACAAGTATGTGCAGTAAACCAAAGAAAATCTTGATCTTTTTTATGGGATTTAATTTTATAATTTGACGCTACCTCAGCAATATACCTTGGGTCTAATCCCATCTCTCTCGCTCACCTGATGGAGGACGGGTCCCTTTTTGAGTCTTGATTTTCCCAAGTTTTCTTCCTTACGACTTTTAGCCTGAGACCTTTTCACTGTCACCCTAGGCTCGCTCAATTTGGGATTGGCTTTTTAAGATAATAGAATATTTTAAAGCTGCTTTGAAACGGTATACAGTCGAATCCGGTTAGTCGGACCATATCGGGACGCGATCGTTTTGGCTAATAACTGCCTGGTCCGAACATGCCCTATGTTACGAGACGGGACGTGCTTTGTAACATTAAATGTTTATTAAACCTTTATTGTGTAATTTACACGTATAGTGAACGTACAAACAAGAACTACTGTTACTTCCGAACTTTGGTCATTGAAAAATAAATTTGCAAACAAGTTTTTCGAAACGATCTACAACACAATGTATAGGTACTCAGCATGCGAAGCATAACACTGTAAAAAACAAGTTCTTACTCAATTAAACTCAACGTTTGAAGAACTTATCCAGTGTGATCTGACGCGTTCTCTTGGCGGACTGCACTTGAATAGAATCAAGAAAGTGGTGTTCACCTCCTGCTGGTTTTGCTCTTGTCAGCACAACTTTTCGGATTCCCTGACCTTTAATAAAAGCATACATTTCTTCTGGGGATCCCAAAAATCGTTCCATATCTTGCTGACTCGCTTTGCAGTGGCTACGTGGCGACTTGTGGCTTCTTTTTCTTATTCACTTTCATGTTCTTTGGTCCGATTATGCCGAATTTTGGCCCAAATAAGCGAATAACATTACACGTATATAATAATTTGTTTCGGTACTTTAGGATTCGGTCTGAATAAGCAGCTGGTCCCCTTAACCGGTGGTCCAATTAATCTGATTCGACTGTATTTGCATTAATTAGTAAGCAGATGAATGGGTGTGCTTAATGTATCAAACTTTTTAGTTTTTTTTTTTATTACTATTTTTTGGGTTCTCTTATACCCTTGACGCCACCCTTAAGCCACCCCATACATTCTTTTTTTGTTACTTCAAAATGGCACTCACAATCCACTAACTTAAATCAACAGTATCAATCAGAATTGTTTATGGCCGTCCTTTGTTCCTGCAAGAACATTCTAGATAAATTCTTGGAGTTTATCCCCTTATTATTTATCAACAAATCACAAATCAATGTTAACACTGCTATATTGTTCAAACATATGCTCATATTGACCACTGCGCTCAAAAATCGTGCAGTAATTGTTTAATGGCAATTGAGCATAAAGTGTAAGCAACTATGCTAATAATTAATTGTCAGAATCTTACATATGTGCATTTAAACATTTCAGTCACAAGTTGTAGAATAAGAAATAATAAGGCGGGTAATATTTTTATTTAAACACTTGTGATTCCTAAATTTAATTAATTACATGTTATCTGATTAGTTAATTAAAAACATACACATAACCATTTCATATAATTGTATCCTAATTAAAGAAATAGATGGAAAAATCCACCTTCAACCACTTTAAAATGTATAATTATAATTATTCATGCTTACTTAAGTTATGTATTTATATTTAGGCACATAATGATGTTTAGTCTCTATTTTATGTAAATATTTTCTAAATTTTAAAAACCTTTTTTTACTTTGGTTAATATTGTATTACACAATGCTTTACTGTGAATGACATGTCAGCCAGTTAGCATAGTGGCTGTGGGTCACGACCTTACAGTCAGAAGCTCCTGGGTTTAATCCCAGGTGGAGTGACTTGGGTCCTTTCTGTATAGAGTCTGCATTTGCTCCCTGTGTACATGTGGGTTTTCTCTGGGTAATCTGGTTTCCCCCTACAGTCCAAATATATGTTTTAGGTCTCGATGTAAGCTTCTGTATCAATGTAACCATTTGTGTCTGCCAATAAAATGGCCATTGATGATGTTAAACAAACAAATAAGCATGCCACCCAACAAAACAGGTTATTGCCTCAGTGCCAAAAACTAAACTGTCCCATAGCTATACAACATTTAAATTTTAAGATTATGTCCTGCTGTGATGTATCAGCAGCACAAAGTCAGATTCTTACAGGAAAAAAGGATATACAACATTAAACATTGAGCAAAATCCTATCACACTAGGTTTTTCACAAATATTTCAATACAATAAACACACACTTTCCATGGACTGCTATAGTTACATTACATATTAAATAACATTGTTGTTGCCCTGCCAACCCTGCTGCCTGTTATGCAATTTGCTGAATATTAAATAAATATAAAATGTTCACTGTGCATAGATCAGATATGAAGGTTTTGCCCTAGTGACTGAAAGGATTTGAGTTCAAACGTCAGTACTTCCACTATTGCAGCCTTGAACGAGTGAACTCTCAGCTGCTCAGCTCTGTGAAATGTAATTCTGCCCTGTTTAGGTCATTAAATAAAGCTTTTATCTAAATTAATAAATTTATAAATAGGGTTCTCATGGATATTGCGGCTGGGTAGCTTGCAGCACAAGATGTTGTGACTGTCTGAACAGGGTCGTGACCATTCCCAGCTAGTTCTGCATGGGTAGATATAAGCTGTGTTTGTGCTTTCCATACATATGCTGCATGTCCCTTTCTCCTTCTCCAGAAATAGATTAAGTGATGTGTTGCATGACAGAGGTTGCCCAGGGATCACATTTATCTAAGGCACTTGAGGAAGGCATTTAGAAACAACTGAGAAGGAATGAAAATAAACTTTAAAAGTTTAAATATTTTTAGCATTTTAGTGCCAAGTTATTTTACTAGCAATGTGTAAATGTTGGAAGTGTATCCTCTTGATCTTACTTTTTTTTGTTTCGACATAGGTTTTTAACATATTTAAATTACAAAATAGTGGGAAATCCTTATTCAACATTAAGCTAATGGTCAGTACTGATATAGTTATAAGCATAGGAGTCATTAGGGAAGATCTATAAGAAAGTATGCTATGATATTTTACTTTGAAACTGTGCTTCATGTTGAACTGATAGTAACCAATAAGAACCTGCTAATAATATACTTTGCAATATAATTATACTTTCTTACATTATTAATCCTGAACAAGTGATATATTACTTATTTTAAGACCATTCCCTTCTTCGAGTGATGTCTTGGTACTTAAGCACCAGCTTAGGAGTCAAAAGAGGATGTGCTCTTACCTTTTGCCCGGCTTATCCAGACTTATCAGGTTGTCTAGGTTTTCAGTTGACCTCTGTGTATTAATGACATTGACCAATATTCCAGCCCTTTCACTTGCTAACGAGGAGAGGGACTACTGCTTCACTGTCTTGTTCTTACACCAGCTGTGTCCAGGAGTCCGCCAAAATGTATGCTCATGCGTTATCCCCCAAAATGTGGCATTCCTTCAGGTCCAAATGGCTGTTAGACATCCAGGGTTTCAGGGCATGTAAACTACCCCAAGTCCACATCTTTCTTCCAACGGCTTCCTATGCATTCAGTCAACCAGAATCAGGAATCCAAGTGATCTGTGTAGACATCAGAAGTGATAAGTGCTACTTTCAGAACACTGAAGTAATTTTAAAGACAAAAAAGTACAATTTCTTACCAAGCTCCCTGTGTCCCATGAAATATAGCACTGAGAAATTATGTCCTGAAAAAGTTGTTTATTCCGTGAAATTCCTCTGCAGTGATTCACTGATGGCAGCACACTTGTTTCTCTCCAACAAATCCCTAATGTACAATATTAAAAATGTTGTTCAAGGGTAACCCCCCCCCCCAAAAAAAATGATTGTTTTTTGTTGTCAGATAAGTTAGATATGATTAACAAAATGTTATCATCTATCATCCGTAGCATGAGCAAACCAGTTTCTTGTGTAGTGAACAAGCTGATCCATAAAGATGACTCTCACATGGGGCTTAGTGCAAAAGTGCTGGTGCAGAGGGATGGTTCAGGAGCGGAGATGGGAGGGAGAAGGGGATCACTATAGGGAGTGTTGTAAGGATTCTCCCTTTACCTCCCCCTGCTTGACACACACATACAGGACACATAAGCTCCACCTCCATGCCAGTAGAAAAGAAAAGGTTAATTCTGGTATGTTAATTAAGAGGGTCACGAAATGTTGAAAATGCCAAATGAAGTATAATTTACATTACAAATATATTTTAAATGGATTACTGCATCTTCATCATGCACCACATTTTAATTTAAATATGTCTTTATTAAAATGTCCTATTCCTTTTCTATTCCTCAATGTAATAAATGATACTACTGGTGCAACCACAAAAAATAATCTACATCATTTTAAATAATCAGAAAACAGCCTTTTCATCTACACAATGCATAATATAAATGATTACTAGAAGCAATAAACTATTTTACTTTTAATAAAACATAAGACTGTTGCTTACATTAGTAATGCCTTAATAGAAATGATGTACAAACATAAGATTATAGATAGATAGATAGATAGATAGATAGATAGATACATTCATACATATATACATACATACATACACAAAAGACATGCACATATACATATACTGAAATTTAATAAAACTAATAAACCCATGATAATATAATCATCACTAAGGACTCAAGTAACCCTTAAACTCTCTGTGTTTACAGAACAACTGCATCTTGCCTAAAAAGCTGTCTTACATCTCTCAATATTAAGTGCTGAAATGTTGGACCATACAATAATATCTTCCATTTTTTTGAGTAATGAACAGTTTAAATATATTTAAATCTGGTGATCAGATGGTCAGTAAAAGGAATGACGTCACTGGTGCTCATCAAGCTTTTCTTTTATAAATTCAAATATAATTGTAATTATGACATTTTGAATCAAACTCCTTTATGTTGTTGCATTCTAGTTGTGTTGTTTACTTGGAATGTAGAATCCATTATTTTAATGTATCGGTGTTTATTGAACTATACATCTCAGCATATCACACTTACTTGAGTGTCAGTAATGTTGATTACAATCAGATGAATGTAGCTGGCAAGTATGACTGAAAATCCATTCAGTACTGACATTGTTACTCATAAGTGTATCAACACATTTGTTTTGTTTCCATAGAGCAATAGCAAAACATTCAAGGCATGGATTTAAGTCACTTTACAGCAGCAACACTTTTGTGACTTTTCATGAATGAATGTGCTACAACATCTTACATTTACTATTATTTCATACAGAAAATGTGTGGAAAAATGTTTGCAGGGAGAATGGGACAAAATAACAACTGAAACACTACATCACTTTTAAATGTTGTGAGAAGGAATTGTTACATTGTAAACTGGTAAATGCGTTATCACCATGCTTTATTGGAATGTGTTGCAGGCCTGAAATGCAGCAATGGATGTTTATTAAAAATGAAATGAAGTTGACCAGACAAAACATAAACATAAAATCAACTAAATCTAAGAATCACTACAGTTTTAATTAGCATTTTATGCTGTCTCAACCTTCTCTGGTTTGGGGTAGGCCAGTCAGGAATTAAATTAACAGTAAGACTGAAATCAAGTGGACATTATTTACTTTAATTTACTTTATTTTACTATGCCTGGCTGCTTTACAAGTGGCTGTTAATAAGGATGTAATTTAACCTCACTGAAGTACAGAGAAAAGTCCTATTTTATGTGGTCAGCTTTAGCACAAACCAAATGTAAACGCAGCACTAAGGCAATGCATTTCTCATTGCATGGTGTCTGTCACTCCAAAGACTTTCCTTACTGTCTGTTAATGAGAGTGCCATGAGACATGAAAACCACAATCCAAACATTGCGTCTGAGGCAAGAAAATTGCAGTAAAAATGGCAGTTGGAAATGGAAATGGTGATTTCTCTGCCCCGTCACCTCAGGTTAGTTGATCCTTTTTTTTGTTTCATATGATTATTATTAAGCCCACTGAATTTTAGCCTTATTTGAAAGTCACATAAAATAAAGTTAAAGTTAAGCTAAGTTATACACAAGGCAAACACTGCTTGAAGCTAATCTAAACCACCTTCAGCTTATAACTTAAATACAAAGTTGCTAAGCATTATATTTAAGGTTACTGTCACGATACAGAGTCGGACAGATTTATAGGGATGCCCATGCATTTTTGAACAAGTCAATGCAAAACCCCATTCTGCACAAATTAGAAAGACATTGGTGTAGAGGAAGAGTGTATGGGTACTGGACTGGCCTGTCTGCAATCCTGAACTGTCCAAAAAAGAAAATCTGTGGAGAATTTTGAAATGGAAAATGGAACAAGAACCACCCAGTCCCGTTGTACACGTTAAGACGTGTTTGCAGGAAGAATGGGACAAAAAACAAAAACATTTCATATGTTTATCCTCAGTGCCAAAATACATTAAAGGTGTTGGGAGAAGGAATGACAACATGCTTTATCATCCCAACTTTTTTTTAAACGTGTTGCAGGTCTTTGTACATTTTAGTTGTGTGAAGAAGGATTATGTGATTGTAACTGGATATAAAAACTTTACCAATAAATTAACTAATGACAACAAAAATAAAATACATTCTAAACGGTTCTATAAACTATTTTAGCTTACCCTGTCTAAACCCTCACTTTTGTCACATTAACATATGATTGTCATCATCAAGTAAAAATGTTTAAAAAATCTGGATAAAAAATGAATTAGTTAATTCACATTTTGGATTAAAGCAATGTTTTTTGGCAAAAAAAACCCCAAACACATCAAATTGCTTAAAATATACCACACATTTTGCGACGGATGATAATGGGAAGTGGTCTGGGCAACTGATCAGTACATAAAGGAAGATGGATGCCACCAAATGCTCAAAGATTATTAAAGAAAACCCTCTATAATGTATATTATATTGGATGTCCTATTATGTTCTCTGTTAGTTTAAAGTGAAACTAGATAAGCACTTGATCTAAAACAAATTATAATAATTATACTAATGCTGTCCCTAGTTTACCTCAGTTTAGCTCTGGATAAACCTCACATACACAGTAAAAAATGCATTACTAAGCTCAATTCAAGTGGAATTACATTCAAAAAATGACATACAAAGTGTGTTTTTTTTAATATTTATTTATCACTTAATTATCACAGTCATATTACTAGTTTATAATTAATGAAGAGGAATGTAGTCTGACTGAATTGCCCAGTGACGCTATAAGTAATTATTTAATGCTACTCTTAAGAATTCAGGGGATTCAGTGGAAAAGGATTCAGTGTTACGACCAGTATCTGCCCAGATACCTTTTTCAGTTTATCTCATCCTCAAGAATGAATGTATAAAGATTGGATGCTTAATTTGTTGGATGTATTATTTGTCACTTATTATTTTTTCATGTAAAAACTTTTTTTAACTACTTTTATTCAAATGGAACTCTAAAATGAGGACTTGTACTTTTACTGGAGTAGTATTTTACCTTGGGTATATCTACTTTAACTCAAAGTAGATTGAGTTGTTATTTATTTTGATGTTAAGTTAATGTAGAGTGGCATTATGCAATTTATATATTTATATGCAACAGAAGGGACCAGGGTCCATGGTTTTTGTGTTGTTTTGATTACTGTCTGTATGCAGTTTGGATCTGGGGTGTGATGGAAGAAACTGGTGCTGGTAGAGTACATTGGAGAGAAAACAGAATGTGTATTTAGGGATGTTTAGTGCAGAGGCTATAAACAAAACACAGTTGTGCTCAGTGCAGCATGAGTGCAGCATAGTTACAAAGAGGGGAACCAGAAGTCAACAGGTATCACATGACACAACAGCATCTCACCTACCTAGCAACAAACAAACCTGAGTGATTGCACATGAGATGCAAAGACAACATCCAATCAACATCCCAGACAACTCCAAACCTCTATGGTACTACTTGTGGTCTAAAGAAAGGATGCAGACGGGGACATGGGACATACAGGACAGGTTAATTACTGGGCCAAAGGGCATGACAGAGTAGGCGGACCACATATGAATCCAACCTCCACGACCAGAAACACGTATCCCAGTCTAAACAGACTATTTAAAAGGCTGCCTAAAGTACATTTTAATCTAGACTTAAATATTAAGAGTGTATCTGAATCTCAAAGGTGTGAGTCCATAGTTTTGGGTCAAGTACAGCAATGCCTTATTCCTTGTCATGACTTTTTAGTCCTTTAAACTAATAAGAGTTCTACACCTTGTGAACGAAGTAGACATGCTGGTTTGTAAGACTTTACAAGTTCACTCAGGTATTGTTGGCCAGGCCATTCAAAATCAATGCAACACCCACAGGAAACCAGTGTAGAACGATGGAACAGAACTGATATTATTACAATTTTTAGTACTACTTAACACTTGAGCCACTCCAATGATTGACTGGTTGGTGTTTAACGGCATGGTAACCCCTAAGTCCTTTTCATGGCAGGAAGCAGTGGTAGATTGTTCTATAACATTCTTTATAAGCTGATAAACTGATTAGGGGATTGATTCACATTATCAGGCCTGCAGCTGATATTGATGAAGTTAATGAATTAGGTGTTCTCCTACTGTGTCCATCATTCTAAGCATCTGACTTTCCTGGCTGTATATTGTGCATTCAGTCAGTATGCAAACAGCTACATTCTGTACTAATGAGTTTATTTGTAGATTTACTGGAACATCCAGTCAGCATGTACAATATTACAATAATTTAACCTTAACATTTCTAAGTACAAAAATATTAGGTAGCTGAAAGAAAGCAATTTTAGTAATGTTGCTATTATGTGCATCAAATGAGAGGTCTGAATCAAATATGACATCTGAGGATTTTAATAAGCAGAATGGGAAGCACTGAGCAACCATGAACGTTTAGGATAGATTTATACAATCTGTCTCTCACAGCATGAAATCCAACCTCAGCAGTAAACTGTTGATGGTAAGGGCTTCATTTGGTTTGGTTGAAAAATACAAATGCATGTCATCAGCATACATGTAGAAACTAATACTGTGTTTATGGATACTTTATATTATGTTTTTAATATATTTTATATTTAGAATTTTAAGTAAAATATCAAGATGGGATGGGATTAACCGTACAGTCGCAGCCAACGCTCGGTCACTTGATGGATCATCGTTCTCCACACATTTCTGTCCTTCATCGATGTGATCCATGAAGTATTTCGGCGGAATAGTGGAGTAGTTCGCCATTGCTTTCTAAATATCAAGATATATAGCGTCAAATGCTTCAATAAAATGTATTAGTTATGTACACTGATTAATGCTACCATTTAGTGGCAGTATTTATTCATAATTATATTTTATAGGATATTTTATATATATTATAGAATATTGGAGCTAAAAGGGAGATTTGCTAGAGCCATAGTTTTGTTTACTTTAACCAGAATATAATCACACATTTAAATTATCTAAAGTATGAGTTAAAATAACAAGCCTATAATATTAGGTGTAAGTTCTTTTAAAAAGAAAGTAGGAATTAGGTCATGTAAACAAAACTTGTGCTTTAGACTATCTGAATTTTTACATTTTAGTTAGTCTGGACTCTGGATTAAGCTGAAAGTTAGATTGTTTTCTTATATAGAAATCAGTGGATTAGTCAAATTAAATCAAAAATGATAATTCATTTATAGATACTAATTCATAAGATCAAGTCCATATTTCAGTAAGAAAGAGTGCACGGTAACAATTATCAGTAATAATTATATTTACCTATTTTGAGTTGTAAGTTGTTCAGTTGAAGTTTCATATTCATATTGCAAATTTGTGTATAAGGTAATTACATTATGAAAACATTTTTGAACAGATTTTCGCTTTTAAACAATGCAGGACTGAGAAACAGCCTCTATATTGTGAGTTCAGCCCTTAACTATACCTGCCACATACAGCATACAACAACAATAACATGAAAACCTTTTCACAAGTAGTTTAAGTCTGTTCATTGTTGATAGCAAATTACAAATTCCAATAAACATAAGAATCTTATGTCTGGGTATTCAGTTAAACAACAATAGCCATTACAATATCCTTGACAACAGGCATACTTGCAAAATTTCAATCATCATCTTCCTTGGGCCTATGTGATCATATATGCTAGAACAATATAGCTTTGGAAACTACCAATTGTGCACTTTTAGTGATACAAGTATAATTGCAGTGGGTAGCTACCAGTTGGCCTTATTACATACTAACAATTCAAACATTTGACATGGGAAGAGCAGATTTTTTTCCAATTACACTGTGAATCAAGTCATTGTTGACAACAAAATTATATTTCAATACACGTGTGAGTACAATGGAGAATGTTTTGAGAATCCAATAAAATCTCCCACCTATGCCATTATGTATCAGTGTGGACCGTTTGATGTACAAAGTTTGATGTTTTCATAGAGCATAAGTAGAGTCAGTAAATCCTTTATTATGTAAGGAAACTGTAATAAACGACAGTGTTTTGAATGAACACATTTCATGTTTTTTCTTTAGTTAATTTTTTTTATCAATTACAATAGCCATTATTTTAATTATATTAATAAGTTGTAGCTCTTAATCTTATCACATAATGCTATAATGTTGAATGTTTTATGAAAGGACAAATCATTTTAACTACCTTCTGTTTTAGAACTGTGGTTATTAACAAACGTTAGTATGCTATATTTAACCTAATTAGATCTAGAGCAAGTTTATTGGGTTGCATGCCTTTACATGCATTTAAATAGAATTGTATTAGTCATCACTACAAATTACATGACCAAAATGCTAAATAAAGGCCAAAGATTAAAGAGTATGCTATAAATTCTGAGAAATCTCTAAAAAAGTACAGCTGGATGTGATAAAATGTAATTCTCTTTAGTTATTATTGGAGCATTCACAAGAAAACCCATGAAAACCATTGAGGACAAAAAAAGCATTAAATCACACACAATAATGAAGTAACATGAATTAAATACATCTAATATTTGCTACACATTGAAACATACCACATTAATGCTAGTTTCTGACAAATATTACCTGATCTATATTTTATGATTATGGAATTATATTTACCATTTTTATTTGCAGGGAGATGTGATTTTAGGTAAGTATTTATTAAAAAGTGACCAGCTCACCTGCAGTGATTACTGGAAGCTGGAAATGCTTTGCCTGGCATTTTCCCACCACTTATTCTGAAATGTGTGTCATCATCTCTTCTTAAAGGACTGCTTCACTGCTATGGAGGTACACTGCTGAAGAAGGAGTTTTCTCTCTGGGACAGCATATATTCCTCTACAGAAAGTCACATCTTCTCAGTGAAGTTGAGCTTTTTAAAATACGACATTATCACTACTAGGGCAAGCACATTTCCCTCGTTCCTGATTTTTCTGCATCAGCAGAAAAACGGTGTAGGAGTGAGTCTGACATGGGAGAGAAGCACATTTGCTACTGCAAATCAATGCCCACCCCATGCCCTAAAATATTAGCTGGCTATAAACTAATTCCACTGTAGTGACTGTAGTCACTATAGTGATATGGAACAACATTTGTGTAATTCCAGTAAACAGTAAATAAATAAAGTAATTAAATGCATCAAAAATAAAAGCTACTGTGTACTTACACAAACACTGCTATTTAAAAAAAAACATCAGTAACACAGTGTTGAAAGATCAAGCTTTACGAGACTGAGACAAGACTTATGTTAATGTTATACAATAAGGATGTGTCCCAAATAACACAAAAATGTCAGTGAGCTTGTGTCCTACACAGCTCAAAAATGTTGTCTAATTAGACTGCTAAAACTTACGGTCAGTGTTGCACTTTTAAAATAGTTTATTCCACTTTCCTGTTGTATAATTTTGGTAGGAGACAAATGCCATTGCCTCACAGCAAGAAGGTCCCGGGGTGTAGCGGTCTGTGTTCTCCCCATGTCTGCATGGGTTTACTCCGGGTACTCCAGTTTCCTCTCACAGTCCAAAGACAATTGTCGTATCTTAAGTAACATTTGTGTTTGTGTGTGTGTGTGTGTGTGTTACAAATGAAACTGTTACCAATATTCATTCAACTTTGTTTGTATGTATCAGGTTGGACAATTTGATGTTTAGTTAGAAAGCTTGTATGTGGCAGCATTGAAGTGCATTGTATTCTTTTGACTCAGCATTGTGTAAATTATTCAGTAATGGCACTCATTGGTTTTGGAAGCTAATTCATTTAATCATTCTTCCATGTTTCAGCTTTCACTGTTTAATCAAAGTCAGTAATTAGAAAAAGTACTAGACAAAACAAAAGTTAGACAAAGTATTCCCAGTGTATCTTGGAAAAATACAAAATGTTTTCTGTTTAGTACATTAGAAAATTTTGAAAAGCCTCTGGTATCTTTGCTGACATTTTAGGGCACAGTCTGAAAATTCTGAACATGACTGTACTGGATTGAAATCATACAGACATGCTACTACAACAATAACAAATTAAATTCAAAACTGAATCCTTATAACAGTGCTGGTAAATTTGAGTAAATCAGGAATTCAGGAGCTGAGAACATCATGCCAAGAACAAAGTGCTTTAATGAATGCCACATTGTGTAAGTCATTCACGAATCACTATGACAAAGTTAAACACTCAAACCATGCACCTAAATGAGATCAAGTTAGCAAAATCAAGCTTTTGACAGAAAGTTATCTTAAAGCATGATACAAATTTACATAAATATTTGTAAAGAAACAAGATTTTTACATGGTCTTCCCAATCTCCTGATCAGACTCCACACAAAAAGACCTGGAGGATCTGGAGAATTTCTGTGTGTTTGAGTGGCTCGGAAACCATTCTTTGTTTTATAGAGCATTGAAAGTACTTGTGGCAATTACCAAGTTTAACATAATATCACCTGTAAGGCTTGGTGAGGAGAAAAATGGTCTCACTAAACTGTCTGTTATTGTAGGTTCTGGGCTTGGCTCCAGCGATGCTAAAATCTTGCTGTAGAAAGATAAAAGCGCATTCTAGAAAACTGTTTTGTAGTGACCCGTCCAGTTTCAGCATTAAATGCACAAATCAACACATGCTCAGATGTTCCACAATGAAGAGGTTTGCTAAGTTTACTGTCTTGGAACTGGACTGACCTTCATCTTTGTAATAAATAAATATTCTGGGCAACCATCATTGTTTAACATCGGATCTATCCTTAACGCTTTTAAAGCTGAATGACAGCACATCCATGTAATCATTTTCCAAAATCTAGTGGAAAAGCAGAAGATGTTTGTTAAGAAGCAAAAGGGAGCTCCATATTAATATTCCATATTAATATTTTAAAGTGAATTAGCTTACTAATGAAGACTATCTTGAAAGTTAAAATAGTTTGCAACAGATTTGTTGCTCTTGTAAATAATCAGTCAGATATTGATGACACTGATATTGATGATATTTTATAGTGCTTGGGTGTCTGCTGAATTAAAAGGCTACAAATGTACATACAATATTATTTTCAGTATGCAGTATTCAGGTCATTACTTTCTATTAACATTGCAACAGGCTTAATAGGCCAAGCCCTGAAAAAGAATTACTCCCTGCTCAAAGTCAGACTGACAAGCAGCCTGGACCAATGCCAACCATGTTTAGATTTCTAACAGTCACTTAGTGTTTCTGGATTTTGGATTAAAATGTTTGCTGATGTCCAGTGGTTCTTTACTGCAGATCTATTAGTTTTATGAATTATTCACATACAGTGGAGAAAATAATTATTTGATCCCATGATTATTTTGTAAGTTTGCCCACTTAAAAAGATATGAAAAGTCTATAATGTTAATGGTATTTATTTTAAAAGTGTTACCAAACATTAAGAGTTCTGGCTCCTACAGCCCAGTTAGATGCTCCTAATAAACTCTTTACTTGCATTAAAAACAGCTTTCTTAAATTGTCACCTGTATAAAAGACACCTGTCCACAGACTCAGTTAATTAGTCAGTCTCTAACTTCTCCAACATGGGCAAGACCAAAGAGCTTTCTAAGGATGTCAGGGACAAGATCATAGATCAAGGCTGGAATGGGCTTCAAAACCATAAGTAAGACGCTGGGTGAGAAGGAGACTGTTGGTGCCATTGTAAGTAAACAAAAGAAATACAAAATGACTGTCATTCGACCTTGATCTGGGGCTCCATGCAAAATCTCACCTTGTGGGGTATCCTTGATCATGACAAACATAAGAAATCAGCCTAAAACTACACGGGGGGAACACGAGGGCAACCGGGACCACAGTCACCAAGAAAACCATTGGTAACACATTACACCGTAATGGATTAAAATCCTGCTCAAGAATGCACATGTGCAGGCCCATCTGAAGTTTGCCAATGAACACGTGGATGATTCTGAGAGTGATTGGGAGAGGGTGCTGTGGTCAGGCATTAAGTCAACTCGCCGTGTTTGGAGGAAGAGAAATGCTGACTATGACCAAAAGAACACCGTCCCCACTGTCAAGCATGGAGGTGGAAACATTTTTTGGGTGTGTTTCTCTACTAAGGGCACAGGACTAGCTCACCTCATCAATGGGAGAATGGATGGAGCCATGTACAATAAAATCCTTAGTAACAACCTTCTTCTAAAAATGGGTCATGCCTGGGTCTTCCAGCATGACAATGGCCCAAAACATACAGTCAAAGCAACAAAGGAGTGGCTTAAAAAGAAATACATTAAGGTCATGGAGTGGCCTAGCCGTCTCCAGAACCTAATCCCATATAAAACTTATGGAGGCAGCTGAAGGCCAGAGTTGCCAAGCAACAGCCTCAAAATCGATATGCATAGAGAAATGGACACAAATTCCTCCTGACATGTGCACAAACCTCATCATCAACTACAAAAATCGTCTGACTGCTGTGCTTGCCAACAAGGGTTTTGTCATCAGGTATTAGGTCTTGTTTGCTAAAGGAAACAAATACTTATTTCTCTCTGCAAAATACAAAAAATGTATATATTGTATACAATGTAATTTTCTGGATTTTCTTTTAGATATTCTATCTCTCACTGTTAAATAAATACCCTTAAAATTATATACTTTTCATATCGTTGTAAGTGGGCAAACTTAAAAAATCAGCAAGGGATCAAATAATTATTTCCTTCACTGTATATAGGCTGCTAGACTTAATTTTGCCCTCTGTCGCAAACAAAAAATATATTAAAATATGACTGAATTCAGAAGCTAATTGTCATCAAATTAAATGTTAGTAAGTAATAAAGTATTATATTAATTTAATATAATTTATATTAATAAGTAGTAAATGTAATTAAATGTTAATCCCATTAACATGAAATCTACTCAGTACCACCAGGGATAAGTAATGGGACAGTTCTTGTGTACGGGAATGAAGAGAGAGAGAAATAGAGAGCTAATCAATTATGGCTGGAAACTAATCAGCTGTTTTATTAGTGCTGACTCATTACAATGGGAGATGAGAAGGGTCAGACTATAGGATCAATGTGTTATGTGGGGGATACATTTAAACTGATGCCAATACTCTGGGAGTAGAATGAATTTAGTCAAGTTAATTTCAGATAAATAAGTTACAGGTTATTACAGTATTCTTTCCACTGAGAAAGAATGGAGAAAAAACATTTGACTCAAACTTCTTTTTGTATTTAAGTTTAAGCAAAACCTTTATATATGACATGCAGATTCTAAATGGGACCATTAACACTCTAACAATAGTAGTCAGAGGCATCCATTGATTGTTTTGGTATTGCATACACTGGAAAATAAATGACTACATTGATAAATTGTAAAAATTACTGGCAGCAGTGGTTCCCAAACAAGAAAAAGTTAAATTAAAGTCAAATATCCTGATTCAAATACAGTGCAAAGCAATACATATACACATTTTTTCATCAAAGAGTTTACAGAGAAACACTGTAGTACCTGTAGTAACTATTTTTATAAAACATGAGTTTGAGTTGTCTGACAAATGTATTTTGATGATATTATCTAATCTAATTGAAACTGGCTGTCTTGTTTTATAAACTAAGCAATAAACAATAACTACTTTTGTCCAATGTAAGAAATATTCTTAGCTTTAGCAGTGTTGGAAGGGAACTAGCTAAAAAAAAGATAATTAGATTGAAACAGGAAGCTACACATGCATAACATGTTTTGGTCAAATACAACATCTCAAATATAACATCTCTCTAACATCTCTAACATGAAAGAAATATCTTTGTAACAAAACCAGCTCATTTTTTATAACCTGGGTGTTATTCACATGGATGGACATGGCAATGATTTGTCCAGATCATGTTTTATTTAAATCACTACTAGACTGATAGTTTTATCATCCAGCGGTGCCACATGAACAGTGTTTTATTGAGTCAATTCAGCTATCAAATGTGCATTAATGTTTAAAACAGTCAAAGTTTTATTTGATATAATTTTTTTTACTCAAATCGTGTTACATTGACCATTGAATTGCATAGTTACCTCTTGCCTAATTTTGCGAGAACTACCAACTGACTTGCATTAATGCACACCCCCAGTATAAATTCTACCATCCAGCATAATGAAAAAATCATCAGAGATAGGGAATTCTGTTCTTAGTGTTTGAGGCACCACATCCATTTTTGTATTTGGAAGGAGAGGTTTAACACTCATGTGGTTATGTTCTTAAAACTAAAGAATAGTATAGATAAGGAAAATATTGCTGCCACTGTGCAGAGCATATGTGCTTTCTCCCACAAAAATGTAACTGTCAAATAATAAAACTTTCTAAATATCCATGTACTGGCTTTATGTCAGGATGATACAAATAGAATCCTCTGAAGATTATTGTATCATTACATGTAACGTGAGGGGCGGGGGAATGGCACAGCAATGAAATATGAACGCATAAAATGAAATAAGCTGAAAGCATGAATTACAGTGTTTAACATAAGTTCGAGTGGAGTTTGGAAACATTTTGTACATTAGTCTTAGTGTGCATGGGTTCAACTACAAAAAGGGGGCACTGCAGAAAAAGCATGGGAACCACTGATACAATATCCCAGAAATCAGTTATATTTGAGAGTGAGAGTGAGAGAGCAAGAGAATTTATTGGATCACATATTGAAACTATTGAAGCTTTTCTCTCTCTTTCTCTCTCTCTCTCTCTCTCACACACATACATACACTTACACTAACAAACACATACACTTACAAAGAAACAAATGCACACATACACACAAACACACACACACATACATACACTTACACTAACAAACACACACACTTACAAAGAAACAAATGCACGCATACACACACACAATCACAAACAAACACATACACTTACAAAGAAACAAATGCACACATACACACAAACACACACACACATACATACACTTACACTA
>JAVSBV010118494.1:0-19714 GCA_033117975.1 Parotocinclus spilosoma | reverse complement strand
CCCACAATTGCTTGGATTGTAAGACTGTATTAATTGTAAGTCGCTCTGGATAAGGGCGTCTGCTAAATGCTGTAAATATAAATGTTTCCACGAAAAGGGAAATCAGTAAAAACCAGAAGCTATAATTTTTCTCACATACGTTTTACACAACAATAACGCACATAATGTTAGAGAGATATACTGGTGTATAAACAATGCCTAAATCACAATGTACTAACGTCATAAATGGTATTTACTTCAGTACCTCCCACCCCTAGTCAGTAAATATAAACAATAAAAAATGCACACAGCCGGGGGCCTCACATGACAAGAGCTCACTCAGACAAGCAAGACATGACAACCCAGCCAAATCCTAGAACCATGTAACCAGATGGAACAATACATTATAAGGCATCAGGAATCGGTGGTATTTCAACACAAACCACAGCAACGTTGGACTGAGTGGAGAGGAAAAAAAGTTTGAGACATAAAGCATTCCATTCCCTCCTTTCATTAAAAACATCTACTATTTCCGAGGGGAGTGCAATAAAAATGCCATTACTTTCCTCTAACTCCAAAAACATTGAGTGTTTCAGTTACAGCCTGTGCAATTTCCTTAGAACATGACATGAATAATAGCAATATAGCTTTTCCAATTGAGCCAGTGCTACAGCATGGTGTGATTAAAGCAAACCCAGAATTCTCTCTACCCTGTTCAAGTACCTGGATTTTTCCAATTAAAAAACCCTACACGTGTAACTAAGTGGAGTCATCTGGAAGTGGTGACAAGTGATATTTCCTGGTCATGGTCACAAAGTGCTCTAGAAGCCACCCCTGGAGCACCACACAGAGCACACAAAAAATGTGCTCTGGACAGGATGCCAGTCACATGGCCAACAGGGCTCTCTGTTACAGCTCTGGGATCATGCGCAAAACAAACGACACCTCCCTCAGACACAGCCGATCACCACAGTGGTGTGCAAGTGTATTAGACGGCTGCACCATCCAAGCTCCTTGATCCTCTAAGTATTTATCATGTGATCACATACTTCCATTAGTGAAACGTTGTACACAGCAAAAACTGATTCTCATTTGATTTTTTATTTGAAATATCATGCACCACATATGTTCTGTATCATCGCTGTGCTATACCAAATGTAGAGTGCATATTTATTCAGGCTGAACATCTCTCACTATACCCTTAATTTAGGAAAAGAAGTGAAAAAATGTTTAATCTTTAACTGTGCTTTGTTTACCCCTTCTACCAATCCCATTGTAGATGATGTCATTCTCATCAAGAAAAAAGCCCTGACTATGTGTTTGACAAAAATGCCAGAACAACAGCACCTCTGTAACAAAACCAGCCTACAATCCCAGCAGAACTGATCTGTTCCAGAAGCTGTGGGATACGGGAGGGTGGAGGATGTGTGAGGAAAATTTCCCCAGCATGACAAATAGAGGGCCGTTTCTCCAAAGACAAATTGGTCAGCCACAACCACTTGACCACTGCATTTATTTGCAGCATAAGACTGGCGATGCAAATCTGGGCAAAATATTTATGTCTCTAGAGCGCATGCTCAGAAGCACTCCTTCCTCATGAAGATGATGAAAGGAAGAGGCTCTAAAAATAAAAAAGGGAAAGATGAGGGTAAATAAAAGGGTAAACAATAGGGCAGGCTCTACAACAGTGTATTTTCTCATATTAATGTAAGAGCCATCCTGACAGGAAGCAGTGCAGCACTAACAAACCTGTTGTCATCACTCTCCTCAGCCTTCTCCTTATGTTTCCTTTGGAGACTTCCTGTTTAATTTTAACTTTCATGATTAAGTTAACAGGTGGCATGGTACTCAACAGAAAAAGGGGATAATGTGATTAATACGTTGTGTTATAAGAAGGTTTCAAACATAAAAAACTACAGATTTCAGATTTTACTAGCAAATAATGATCACTAAACCTCTTTAGTTTTTCAGTACAATTCTCAAGAGATGGCCTCCCCTCAACATAGGAGCACTTACTGACAATTTTCTCTACAAAACAACTTTCAGTGTGGCTTCGTCTTTGTGCGGCTTCCTCTAAATTCCCAGACAGGAAGTGCAGCGTTTGTTCCAAAACTAATTCCACAAATACCACAATGAAAGCTGGTTGGTGGGGGTGGGGGTTTAGTTGTTTTCCCAGTTAATCAATGAGCACTAAACCAAACATTAATTCTGAAATAAATAAAATAAAATAAAATATGATCCCAATCAACACCAACGAATAGCTCAGTTCTACTTAGGGATTAATAGATCCAAATACAAACATTGGAAAGTTGATTTTTGGACATGTGGTGCAGTTTAAAACAACACTTTTAAAGTATCAGAAAGGCATGGTGGCAGTATAAATCAGCTGAGCTCAAAAGTGAAGCACGACATGAGCAATTAACTCAATCTGATTGCCATGCAGGACTTCCTGAGCATGCTCAATGACTTCCTCTGTATCACATTGGAGGCTGGCACACCCAGCCAAAGATTTTATCCCATAAAAGTCACTACCACAACATACACTCATTTGACTCAGCCTGGATTGAACAATAAGGCATTGGGTGGGTGAACTGGCAAAAAAATTACAATATTTCACCTATTTAGCACATTTAAGCACTTGGGCTGGTTGAACATGTAAAACAAACATTAATAATATGAACATTAACAAAAATATAACAAAAAAAATATTTAACATGTTAAGTATTACCACCATGTTCTCTTTCCACAAATACTAAAAAGATTCAAAACATTAAATATTGTACAATATGGCACTGAAGCTCAGCTGGACCATAATTCAAAAGTAATGGGCAGTGACTTAGTGTCAGGAAAAGCCTGGTAACATGATTTAGCTATTTATTAATGTCACTTACTATTTGTTTTTTCTACAGTTTTAATTAAGATCATATTTGGGTAATATTTTCAGGATATATCAGGATATATCATCGTACTCTTCTGCATGCTTCCTTGTAAGGTGGTAAAACAGTTAGCTGGGTTTCCACCAGGCATCCCAGTCTTGTCTTTGCATCTTTAAAAAATGTCTGATTTGTATATGTGGAGTAAAACCCAAACCAGTTAAATTTAAGTAATGATTATCTTTTTTTTAATCACCAGCTCCTCTGTGTGTCCTCCAACCTGAATAGGATGATACAAGTTCTACCCAAAGGTCCACCCATTTTGGTTGGAGTTGCTAAAATCGTGTCTCATTAAAAAAAAAAAAAAATCCAATTCAAATGAACGTTTTAGTATTTTTGTGTTATGGTATTTCCATTCACAGCATTAAGCACACAACCTTATCCAGAGCAGTTTACATCTTGATACAATCTCACAAAGCAATTAAGGGTTAAGGACCTTGTATAAGAGACAAATAGTGGTCAATGGGCACTCTTAAGTGGTCATCCAAAGATTATTACACCAGTAAAGCGCCTATTTCTATTACTTTAATATTTACAAGTATAACTTTTGCATAGAGCAATGTTTAGGTATGTGGTGCATATGAAAGAGGCATCTACATGAAAGCCAGAACTCAGAAATCACCCAGAACTGTTCATTTCACTCACTTCACCTGTCAGAGGTTTGCCTTTAATGGCTGACTATATATAATAATTAACATGTTTGTTGCAGGGCAGTCTTAACAAGGCAATGAAAAACACTGCTATCACCCACTCAAGCAGAAGAGCAGGTATTTACAGCAGTGAACAATGGAGAAAGTCAGAGCTACACCCAGTGTAATGGAAAAATCAACACAAGATTCTAGAACCTACTAGATTAGGTGCTTGAGTAAGGTACACAACTGCTTAAACTATAAGACTGTATCAGTTGTAAGTCACTCTGGATAAAGTCGTCTGGTAAATGACTAAACCTGTGTGTGTGTGTGTGTGTGTGTGTGTGTGTGTGTGTGTGTGTGTGTGTGTGTGTGTGTGTGTGTGTGTGTGTGTGTGAATACAGACTAAAGAACAAAAATGTTCCACATTTGTTTTTCTCTTTCCTGCATTCATTAGGGGTCGCCAGAGCAGCTCATCCTGATAGGCACCTTAGATTTACATTTGCATTTATGTCATTTAGCAGACGCCCTTATCCAAAGCGACTTAGAGTTAATACAGTCTTACAATCCAAGCAATTATGAGCCAAGGGCCTTGCTCAGGGGCCCAACTGTTGCAGAGGTGGGATTTGAACTCTGGACCTTCTGGTCCTTAGCGCAGTACCTTAACCACCAGGCTACCGCATTCGACATTACATTTAGCAGAGGTTTTATACCGCATGCCCTTCCTGATGTGACCCTGCACATTTGTCTGGGTTTGAGAGCAGTGGTAAGAGCATCTTTTGCACCCTCAGTGACTGGGATTTTCCATAAAGACTTCAATTCTGTTCTCAACAAATAAACCTATTTGTATCATGATGGTTCTTATAATACTTCAGTAAATAGTGCACTCATAGCCAACTGCATCACATGATAAAACTGCCTCTGTTCATTAGGCAGTCATGCATCTATCCATGAACTTCACTTACATGTTTTGATTAATCATGTAGCATCATTGATGTTTTTTGTGGCACACAATGTATGTACAGTATAAAACGTAAATAAATAGTTTAGTAACTCGTAAATAAACATACATTCACTGGCCACTATGATGGGTACAACTGTTCAACTGCTTAATGTTATCAAATACCTAATCAGCCAATCCAATGGCAGCAGCAATGCATTTAGACATTTAGACATGTTCCAAGATGAACTACTGAAGTTTAACTTCAGCATCAGAATGAGTAAAAAGTTTGATTTAAGTGAATATGGTATGGTTATTGGTGCTAGATGGGATGGTTTAAGTATTTCAGATCTACTGGGATTTTCACACACAGACATCTCCAGGGTTTACAGAAAATCATCAGAAAAAGAGAAAATATCCAGAGGCAAATCTCGGGGTGAAAACACCTTATTGATCTTTACCATGTATATATTATAAATAATTTAATATTATTTCTTCCTTTTTAAGCATATAAATTCATATTCTAATTCTCATTCCGACTTACATTGCACATCATGGAGAATTGCACAGAACATTTCACTACATGTTGTACATGTATAACTATGTATGTGACAAATAAACATCCAAAGTCTAAAAAGAAGAGCATCTCTGAATGCACAGCATGTTCAGAAGCAGATGGTTCAGGTTAATGAAAACTGTACTCTTTAGCTGTGCATATGAAACCTGAATGTGCTTTTACCTGCACTCTACATTTTATTATTTTAAACTGTTTCCTTTTTTATTTCATTTTATTTATTAATTTTTTTAATTCTTTAAAGCACTTTGAATTGGCTTGTGTATGAATTGTGCTATACAAATAAACTTGCCTTGCCTTGCCTTGCCTACTGGTGCTGGTGTAATGGTGTGAGGGATATTTTCTTGACATGCTTTGCACCCTTTAATAACAACTGAGCAACTGTGTTTAAATTAATGAGGCACGATCGATTGACCAGAGAGCAAAATCAGCAGGTTTTTAGCTGGCACCGGAGCACTTGAGATGCCGACACATGAACAGCACCGTGCTTTTACTAACGTTAATTTAGAATTCAGTTCATGTGTATAAAACGTTTTAAACTTAAACAGTTAATGCCCAGCCACTGCTCTGCTCATTTTAAGGTTCTTGTGCATCTGTGATCTGTTTTATGTGTGAATTTCTTTGTATTAGTTGATAAAAGCTCAGAATAAATGTTCATAATAATTTTGTATCATTAATGTCTGGGATTATCAGTAGCTTACAGTAGTGATGTAAGACTCTTACCAAACTGCAATTCATCTCCTTTGCTTGTACTTGTACCCTTGCACTAAGTAATAATCAAGACATTAAACAGTGAAGTTTCATATTTTCCCCCAGAAACAAGATGACGCTGTTATCGTGTAGTAAATGCTGTAGTTAACTAAAACGTTTTATTTTTATATATAAAACAGTACAACCATGCATTTATGTCTTAAATATATGTTCGTTTTAGTTCAGCAATTGCATCATATTTATTAGTAGTAGTAGTAGTAGTAGTTGTTTTGTGACATCAGCATTATATTGGCCGTTGTTCAGCCTGTTCACTAAATATCGAGATCGGCCAGTAAAAACCCACATCTGCCCACCACTACTGTGTCCTTCTCTTTATGACCACAGTCTATCTACTTCCAGCAGAATAATATGCCATGTCACAAAGTGCAAATCATCTCTTTTTCCTAAACGTGACAATGAATTCACTGTACTCAGATGGCCTCGATAGTCACAAGATTTACATCATGGGCAGCTGACAAATGTGCAGCAACACTGTGAAGCTATCAAATCAACATGGACCAAAAATCTCTGAGGAATATCTCAAACACGTTCTACTAGATGAAGATCTAAAGCAGTTTTAAAAAACAAGGGGGTCCAAACCACTAAAAGCAAGGAGCCCATTTCTTGGGCCCATGAGCTACATTACTGGAATGCACCAGTGTTTTCAAACTTGTCAGCATCCAGTACAACTGCAACCTAGCATAGATAATAGTTTTATATTATTTCCATCAGTGACAAAAGAAGAACACCTGTTAACTAGAAAATGCAGCTCCCGGAGGAACTGCGGATGTGTGTTACCTCGGTGCCGTTGGTACTGGCCTGGGCAGGCCTGAGACCCGGCCGATTCCGATCGAGCCTAGGTTCGAGGCACGGTGGGCTTTGATCAGGTGCGGGTCCGAGTCCTGGGAGGTTGTGGTCGGGCGTAGGTCCAAGTCTCGGTTTTGACATCACTAGTGGGGCCATTGAAAATGAATGGGGAGATTTTTGAGTGATAAAAAGTGAACGGAGCTTCCAATCACTTTGAAAATTAACTTGGCCGGTGACATCATAGCTGGTCCGAATGGTCCAATTTTCGTGTTTATAGCTTAAAAATTGATCAAGCTATAGCAGTTTAAAACAGCCCTATTCATTGTCTATGGGATTTTTGTGCCAGAAAATCAGGGGCACCAGGTGCACGGTTCGAGATATGTCTTAGCTATGAACAAGCACACTTCTCCTGAACATCCCGGACATTTTGCCGTTTGTCCCGTGTCGATACGTCGAAAGCTCTAGGAGGAGATACTGCCCGAAAAATGATGGTTTTAAAAAAAATCGGATAACAATATATGTGTTGCTACAGCAACACATAATTTATAAGTGAATGACAGTGGCTCCACTCAAAGCGCCTTATAACTAGTTTTTGCTGCATTGCTTTAGTGTCAAATAATGGAAACAAGTGTATACGCTCTGGTAAGATATTTCTCAGGTACCTATTACCTATATTCACGTCAACGTAATTCAGAAAAGCCATTCGGTTTCTATTATCGGTAAATATTGTATTAATGGGTTCTTTTGTCAGCACAGGAGATTTATTGAAATTCTTGTCCATGGCAATTTTCCATACGCTACAGACATGATTCATTGAGTTCAGGTTAAAAAACTGAGTGTGCTGTGTTGTGGTGGTTACTGAGGCCCATGTAAAAGGATGACAGCATCTGGCACACAGCTGTGAACAACTTATTTGTAGCACAAAAGTGAGTTAAAAAAAAGTGCACTTCCAGGAAGACAGACAAGCCCGACAACACGCTGTGCATCATGACAGTATAGTCATGATCACCAAACACAATTCGAAAAAAGGAAATCCTTTTGGATATACACTGGCTCATTATTTGACATAATGTAAACTTAATCTGTAGAACTTTATAAAAAGTAAGAAATGATTGAATGGAATAACTTATATATTAGCTAAAAGTCAACCCATGGAAAGAAAAAACAGTTTCCATGTCAAGGTTTGGTCTGCAGGCTGTTCATTACTCAGGCGTCTCTAGCATGTAGTAGCCTGTCTAATGTGGTAAACTACAGAGTTAGAAGTTTCTGGACACCATTTCTAATTAGAGAGCTCTGCTATTTCAGCAACAGCTACATGTAAAGTATTCAAACTACAATAAAGCACACATTTTTGTATTCTTCATAAACAAACAGAGGCAGTACAATGGGTTGTTCTGAATACCACACTGACTCTCATGACATATTTACGTTTCTGCTTCCAACATATCAGTTTAACAACATTCTGCCCTGCTGACCCTAAACAAAATCCAGAGAGAATTTGTTAGCCAGCTTTGCTTGAGAACTTGGCTGGATTGCACAGAACCTTAACCTCAACTCCATCAGACCCCTTGAAAATGCACTGCAATGCAAAAGTAAGTCAGGGATTATTGTCTACACTCCATCCTAATACCCATGGTTCAGATGGTAATTTTTGATATCCACACAGGTTTGGCCATATATTGTATCTATTCCAAACAGTTTGGTCAGTGTGTGAACTTGTTTGTCTCAGCAAGGCATACATTGACACTAGTCTAGGCTTCCTGAAGTTCACATGACATCCTGGTGACACTCAGAAGTTCCTGGAAGAAAAATGAACATCCTGTACAATTTGGCTTCTCGTTATAAAGTAATGAGGTAAGAGGACAGGACCTACTGCCTTCTAAATAAGAGGCATTCCTCAGCTATGGAGGAGGAATTCCTGAACCCTGCTTCCTGCCAAGAGCAATTCTTCAACAAACTGAAAAGCTCTGAGGATCCAAAAATAGTGCCTCCATATCCTTAAATCCCCCAAACACATTTCCAAGTCTTGTACTTTTTCAAAAACAAATTAGTTGCAAACTCACTTCCTGCTTTGGAATGTGATATGTGAATATCATAAGAGTATAGAGCATTTTGGTCTCTATCATTTATATAGCCTGCTTCAGACAAAGCTTTTCCAAACAATGAGGTTGTCCAAACACTGTTATATAATGTACTTAGTAATGATAGATTGGGCAGTGTACTAGTGTTGAGAAAACAAGAAAATACTGCAGTTTTACATACACTGGTTTGATACCAACATTGCCTGCATCATATCAATATTCTATTTTTTTTTAACTATAAAGTTGTATAAAAACATTCGTAAAATATTACTACTAATATGCTGGATGATTGGCTCTGATCATATCCCGAATAAATGCCATACCACTTTAATAGACGGAACCAAGTCTCAAGCCCCCGCTGGGAAAATGAACCTTTTCTGTGCACAATAGGTCTCAAATAAATTCAGTCAAACTACAAAATATCATAATTACAGAAAATGTTAAGCTGTGTTTTCTTCTGTAATGCGCAATTTTGCTGAAGCCAGCTACTCCTGTTTAGCCACTGTTTACATGGACAGATAAATGATCACATTACAGCTCCTCTTCATTCTGACTTAGTCTTGCCAATGCTATTTGTCTTTTAAGAAAAAGGACCCGAGGCCGTCTCCTGCTGTTTAATGAGGCCCACACATTCAGACTGTACTGACTGAATCATGTGGGCAAACACAGCCTCACAACAGGCTTGTGCCAACCCTACATCACCAGCCTAACAGCCCACACAGCAGAACAAACATATACATAACAAGAAGAGCAAACATAAATAAATTATGTTCTTATAAATATAAAGGTGACCGAAAATATAGTCCATAAAGCCCACTGTTGAGTAAGGTACCAGAGTGGTTCAGGGTTCAGCAAACTGTTCAGAGAATAACACAGGACTGGGCGAGGCTCTACACGTATGGAATTGCTGTCTTATCTCGATGTCTTTCATTACAACACTCTTGACTCAATGACCAAACAGGAAATGAGCAGAACAGGCCCTTAGGGGACCCTGCAAAAAGTTAGTAATACAATGATCATGAAAGACACTCAGTATTGGCTGGCAGAAGGCATACATTCATACTACTGAGCTAGCTTAAAGTAGATCATGTTAAACCAGAAAAAATAATAATGAAAACACTTATAATGCATTTTTCCTTCAGCAAAACTCGACATGTAGTTACATTGCAGGTGTGGTCTGATCAGACACTGGTTCCTGCCACAAGAGGGTGTAAAAATACCTCTGCTGCTGCTGTATAAAAAGGTTATTAGAATCTAATTTTGGGCATTGTACCTATTGGTGAGAGATGACATTTAGATCCTGCTTATTATTAAGCATTTTTATTTTTATAAGCATTATTATTATTATTATTATTATTATAAAAAACATTTTTTGAGAATGTACACATTAACTATGTTTTCCAGTACCCATAATCATGTTAAAATGTAAAAACTAGGGTTTTTAGCAGTATGGAAGTTGGGTTTAAACAAAATTATATCTGGCTTAATATATAATGTCTTTCCCTACATTAAAAGGGTCATATAATGAGGAAATTCTGAACACACCCTACACTGCAGTATAAAAAATAAGTATGGTTGGCAGCCTAGCTTTGTTAGTTATACCCAAAATAGCATAATGAGGCAGCTCTGGTATGAAAGGACTGCTGGTGCTTTCAACAGTTTGCAAGAAAAGCACATTCTGTGTTATTGTTTGCCTACTGTGTTTTAAACTCACATTCTCCTCATGGCCCATGTCTGACTTACTGAGAAATTCCATCCTATTTCAACAAATGTACAACTGTTCATACGCCACATTCACAAGTCCAAAGTTTTAAACTTTACTTTGCACAGAATTCCTGTGAAGGCAACCCATTCTCAAGCTAGGGTTGAAACGTCCATGCTGCATAAAGGTAGCTCTGGAACGGTGAATTTTTCATAAACCTAAAGACCCATTACACAGTGTAACCATGAGATAGCTGTATCGTTCAGCACCACATATATAAACCATACCCAACACACAGATGAAAATAGCTAGCAGTGTCACATGAGGATCTTCTGGCAACGACTCAATTCCGAGCCTTAATGTGGCTCAAATCTGATCTTTTCAGGGCTGTTTGGACGTGTTAAATGTGATCTTTTCAAATCAGATCACTTTCATATGTGGTCCTAGATCACATACATATCCGATCTGTGGACATTCGACTTGAATGAGAACGGTCATGCAGGATTTCATGTGTCCTTTTGCCCGTACTCATGAGCTCGTTGAGGCAAAACAGCGATAGAGGAGAAGTAGTAGTGGGAGATTTGCTTGAAATATCTGGGTAAATTAATCTATTCAAGCAAAGCTGGAAGGAACCGACCAAAATAGAGTTGTATTAAAAAAAATTGGCAAATAAATGGAAAACCGCGGCCACAAACGAACGCGGCTACAATGCTAAAGGAAAATAAAGCATCTCAAAGCTACAAATAGTGAGGCAAAAGACTCTAAATCAATGTAGCTTTCATTGATTAGAGTCTGAAGCTGGACTTTTTTCACCTTCTCGACCGGAGTATGTCGAGATGTTTTCTGCTCCACATATGAGCTGCTATAACATCCATTACACTTTTATACACTGAGCAGTTTGGGATGACGTTTTTTTGTTGTTGGTGACGAAGGCGACGTGTATATATGTATCAATGTGCACATGAGAGATGTTTCAGGGACAGATTCGTTCACATTACAGACAGATGCAGGTCACTTACTTTTGTGAATGCAAACCGTCAAGAAAGCCAAATCTGATCTGAGTAAAAACTCATTGACCATTATTTTCTCACAGTGCTTCCTCACAAACATCTTATTCATGTCACTCAGTGTATTTGGATGAGGGGGTATTGATATCTACCTGTCCGAGCTGTCACAAGCCTCAAATATGCATGTTTAAATCTAACAAAAAAGAGAAGGCCTGTAGATAAAAAATAGGCAGCAGTGCAATCAAGCTCTGGGATATAGTAAATGGTAAGTGAACAATTTGTTGAGTTAACTGAACAGTGTGCCAGTTAAAATAAATGACGTGTCAAATTAGGGAGAAATGTTCTTGTGACTTGTGTGACCTTAATGCGAAGCAAATTGTTATGGCCAGCCAACAGGGTTAGAGCATTTCCTACACAACAGGGCTTGTGAGGTGAGTATCTACTCACACTGGTCACAACTGGGAACTGACAATCAGGTGGTGGTGACCAAGAATCATAGATGTGTGAGGGACTGATCCTACACTGTGTGGTCTGCATAGACAAAAGAGATGCTGTGAATCACGTCACAGAAATATTTAATGCTGCTTATAAGAGGAATGTGTTATATTGCAGCAGCACTGCTGAATATGCTGCCACATCTCAAACCAGTAAGAGTACTCATCATGCTAACTCCTGTGCACCATCAAAAGCACCCAATGGGCACACAAGTGTCAGAACTGGACCCTGAGCAAATCAAAAAGGTTATCTGGACTAATGAGTCCTGTCTGATGAGTATCTGCCCTCACACCCACATTAATACAATAGGGATAATACAATGTGTGCACACCCTTTGCAGCTTTAACCGCTTCAACTTCTAGGAAGGCTTTCCACAAGGTTTGGGAGTGTGTTTATTTTTGTGTTTAGTCAGACACTGAAGTTGGACGAGAAAGCCTGGCTCATAATCTCTCTCTAATTCATCCCAAAGGTTTTCTATCGGGTAAAAGTCAGGACTCTGACCCCAAACTCACTTATCCATGTTTTTATGGACCATGGTTTGTGCACTGGTTGTGTTGGAAGAGGAGGAGGACATCCCCAAGCAGTGTTCATTTAGTTTCTGAATGATTTATCATAGTTTTCGTCAAACAATAATTTTTTCGTAATGAAAACGAGACGATTACTAAATTAAACTAAATGAAAAACAACAAAAACTAGGAATAAATTAACTGGCACTTTTGGCAATGACTAAAAACATTACGAAAATTTTTAGCAGAGACAACATCCAATCAGATTAAGTTTTGTTTTGTGTAAGGCAGGGACAAGCATAATTTTAATCATAACTTTAGAGCATATGTGGAAAGATGAGACGAGTCGGGTATCCAATCCATTTGACCTAATCCCGGGAAGACCATGCAGCTAGCCTCCGCACTCTTGCACACATTTTGAATCTGGTGTCAGAGATAACAAGACTGTTTTTCTTTCTCCAGACAAACAACAACAAAACAAAAAACAAACTTGAACTAACAACTTTAGACATCCAGATATCAATGCAAAGGTAAACTTGTTAACGCTTCCATTATTTTTTGAGCTAATCACAGCACCTTCAGCAGTCTGCTTATGCTGCTTGGTACCACTCCTTTAGCAGGCCATGATGCTTTCCTACGGTGCGGCTGGAAATGTAGCACGGTAGAGTGTAGTTTCTGATCACATTCCCCATACTCCTAGCAAACCTTCATAAGTCAACAGCTAACCTTGTTGTGTAAATATGTGCTGTTTGCTGTGTGCTTTCTCTCTGTCTCACAGAAATCATCATTCACAGTAGCTTTACTGGAATAACAGTGATAAAAACAATATTCCCAAAGGATTACAACAAAAACAACAACAAAAATATAATTGAAAAATTAATGACAATACTACAAAACAAAAACAACACATTTTACAAAAACAAAAGGTTTATATTATTAGAGGTGTGCTATGATGACTACATACACGTGTGTGTGTGTGTGTGTGTGTGTGTGTGTGTGTGTGTGTGTGTGTGTGTGTGTGTGTGTGTGTGTGTGTGTGTGTGTAAAAACCTTTTTTGTTAAGTTTTCAGTTTTTAATCAGAATCTTAATGGAATGACCATCACTTAAATCACCACCTACCACATCTGTACAATGTAAAGCAGATCATAAAAAAATACACCTTTTGCAGAATGCTTTATCTTCTAAGAAATTGAAATGTCACTCTAATAGGAGGGAAAGGCCACAAAACACTTGCTTATTTCTTTAAATAAAAGAAAAGACAATTTGAAAAATAAACTTAAATACTCAATATTACGTAACTAAGATGTGATTCTAATTTATTACCAACATAGACGAAAAGCACATGTAAGAAAACATCGTTACAGACAAAGTCAGCATAAACTCATGGTTTTCGTCCCAGCTATAACAACATGTGAACAGAGAAAAAGGAAATAAGTACTTACATCTACGGCATCATGGCGTAGGCCATCGGTGTTCCTCAGCCAACACCGGCTCAGCTCACTCAGCTCCAGAATGGGCTGAACCTTCAGTCGTACTGCGTCACCTGACTGCCTGATCATCTCCACAATCTCATCCCTGCTTTTGCTCTCCACATTGCGCCCGTTAATTTCCACTAGCCTGTCTCCAGGCACCAGGCCCAGTGCCAGATCCTTGGTTCCAGCACCAGGCTCAGCAAAGTGCACCACGCGCCGGTAAACACTGCCATCCGCCGCACGGTCCAACATGGTAGTTCGGCGAAGGGAGAAGCCAAAGTCACCCGTGTTACGTCTCTGCAGCTCTAGTTCTCGGATCTCAGGTGTTGGTGGAGGGATCACAGTGGGAAGACGCAGGTTGGCTGGGAAGGTTTTCTCCACCACCTCTGGAATGCAAACAGCCTTCCTATCAGCCATCTGTGGAGGACTCTGCTTCCTCTGGAGGTCAAGCAGCTTTACCTCTACCTGTGGAGATGGAGAAGCTGAATTCTGGCCAGATGGAGTGGAAGCTTCAGACAAACTTTCGTCTTTGCTCCGCTGTGAGAAGGAGAAACGTTTCATAATCTGGCTCATCTGTGAGCTGTGCGATGCCAGAGGGCCAAACTTAGCTGCCCGTTCCCGCACAGAACAACCATAGTCCCCCTTCAGATCATCGCTGCTGCTAGCTGCACTCAGTTGCTCAAAGTCGAGCACAACACTGCTGCGGTTACTAAGCCCATCTGACTCAATGTCGTTGAGGCTGATTTCTGTACTGCTGGCCACCTTGATTGGGATGGGATTGGAGATCTCTGGTTTGTTACGTGAATCCCTCTTTGAGCTGCGATTCAGATTGAAGAAGCCTCGTCTCATGCTCATCTCATCAAGGCTACGCAGTTCTGCAGCAGACATTCGCTCTCGCTTGTCTTTCTTCTCCTTCTTCCGCACCGCATCTTTTTCTTTGTCTTTTTTCATTAGATTAAACATGGTTTGATTTGGAAAATGGCTCGTCCCACAGCTTCAATCTTCAAATGTAAGGGATTTTCCATACATGGACAGAGTGACTAATTCCAAAATGGCTCAATTAGCGTAGCCTGAGGAGATTAAAAAACAAAAACCCAAATCAGATATCACACCTGAAATAACGACTGGCAAAACCTCAACAGACATCTAGATCAAGCTCTTGATGTGTCTACCAACTCAATTAATTATTTATGAAATCAATTTATTCAAATAATGCATTCTCTTTTTATTTATGTTATCCAAATACTAGCAGAATTACAGGGGTACTTTAGAGCTAGTAATAAATTAAATAATAATGAGATGTCAAGGTGGGCAGAGCCAATGGTACAAGATGGAATTTATATACAACCCCAATTCCAATTAAGTTGTGACATGGTGTAAAACATAAATGAAAACAGAATATGATCATTTGCAAATCCTTACCAACCCATATTCAACTAAATACAATACAAAAACAAGATATTTAATGTTCAAATAGATAAACCTTATTGTTTTTTGCAACTACTCACTCATTTGGAATTTGATACCTGTAATCCGCTGCAAAAAAGTTGGTACTGGGGCAATAAAAGACTGGGAAAGTTGAGGAAAAAAACACCTGTTTGGAACATTGCACAGGTGAACAGGTTAACTGGAAACAGGTGAGTGACATGATTGGCTATAAAGGGAGCATCCCATAAAGGCTCAGTCATTCACAAGCAAGGATGGGGCAAGATTCATCACTTTGCGAACAACTGTGCGAGCAACATTTTGAGAACATTTTGCAAAACATTTAGGAATTTCATCATCTACAGTCCATAATATCATCAAAAAGATTCAGAGAAATCTGCAGAAATCTCTGCAAGAAAGCGGCAAGGCCAAAAAAACAACACTGAATGCCTGTGACTTTCAAACCCTCAGTCAACACTGCATTAAAAAACAACATCGTTCTGTAACGGATATTACCACATAGTCCACAATTCAAATTGTTTTTGGAAATCATGGATGTTGTGTCCTCCGGGCCAAAGAGAAAAAGGACTTTTCCAGATTGTTATCAGTGTAAAGCCAGCATCTCTGATGGTATGGGGGTGTGTTAGTGCCCATGGCATGGGTAATGTGTGGTGCAATATGCAGCACAAAACACAACAATGGAGACGTCAGAAGCAAACCATCTCATAAATGCTTATCTTATAAAATCTTATGCAACAGTGGAGAAATAACAGAATAATAACGTCTAGCCAATATGTGACCAAATGTCAAAGCCAGAATGCTGGGTATGTCAATCACATAAGCAAACATAAACATAAGCAAAAGCTTTATCAGAACTACGACATCGTTTTCTCTGTTAAATGCATTTTATGTAAGAATATCTTTCAATAAACATTAACAAAAAAACTAATAATATCAGGGCTTAATCATCCACTTGAAGGAATTCATGAAAACCACAAGAACAAAATTAGCAGTCCAGTTTCCCACCAGCGGGAGACCCCAACCTCAACCCCAAAGTTCCATAAACACGGAGACAAATTCCTCCCCAAAATACAAAAAGCCAATCTTCATGCACAGTTGTTTTTATTGATGTTATTCCTACCAGATTCTGAAAACTGTAATGTACTATGTTTATCAAGAGCAATATTATACATTTAACTATTAAACATTTGTTTCTTTTAGGGCTGACTAGTGCAGACTAAATTACTACTACAAGAGACTGTGAGCCGGAGGCTTTTACTACACAGAAATTCATCTCCACACCATTGTATATCTCAGTGAACACAGCATCTGCAGTGTATGGGTGACTGCCACGCTCGAGGGTAAGCATGTTCCCTGTGACTTACACAACAAAATAAACTTTATCTACTGTAGATAAATCATTTTGTAATTCATCATTCTGTAATTACTACATGGGCTGAGGAACACTTTCCATTGAGAAAACCATTGTCAGTGAAAACAGTTCATCTCTCCATCTACAAGTACAAGTTAAAACTCTACAATGCAAAGTAAAAGCCAAATATCAACAACATCCAGAAACACCACTGACTTCTCTGGGCCTGAGCTCATCTGAGATAAACTGACACAAAGTGGAAAAGTGTCCTGTGGTCTGACGAGTCCACATTTAAATTGTTTTTGGAAATCATGCACATCGGTGAAGGCACCATTAATTCTTTGTACATACAGGTTTTGGAGCAACATATTCTGCCATCCAAGCAACGTCTTTCTCAGAGACGTCCCTGTTTATCTCAGCAAGACAATGCAAAACCACATTCTGCACAGGTTACAACAGTGTGGCTTTGTAGTAAAAGAGTACAGGTACTAGACTGGCCTGCCAGTATTATGAAGCGCAACATATGACAACAAAGACTCGACTGTTGAGCAACTCAAGTTGAACGTCAAACAAGAAAGGGAAAGAATTCCACGTATAAAGCTTCAACGATTAGTGTCCTTAGTTCTCAAACGCTTACTGCATGTTGCTAAAAGGAAACATGATGTAACACAGTGGTAAACATGCCCCATGTTCCTGGCATCACATTTTCAATGGGTAAATATCTGCACAAAAAAAAAAAAAAAAACTTTATCCGTTTGAACATTAAATATCTTGTCTTTGTAGTGTATTCAATTGAGTATGGGTTGATTTGCAAATGTCGTAGTTGTCGTATTGTGTTTTTATCTATGTTTAACACAACGCCCCAACATCATTGCGATTGGGGATGTACCATGGGTTCTAAGATTTTAGATAGAAATTGTAGTTCGTCTGCAATTGTTTAACCCGTGGAGGTCTGTGTGTCTGTGTTTAGTCAGTCAGCAGTCATGCAACTATGCTACCAAATAAATTATTCTATAAACCTGCCCACTCTGGTCTATTGTTGATTTAACACATGTCTGTCAGGGTTTGTTTGTTTGTTTATTTGTTTTATTTAACATCAGTATGAGAATCAGTGCCTATGTCACACACATGGTTATCTCAAGAGTAGTCATATACACTCAAGTCAATGCCAATTAAGAGTGATCAATTAACCTAAAGCATGTCTTTGGACTGTGGGGGGAAACTGGAGTACCTAGAGTAAACCCATGCAGACACAGGGAGAACCCAGACCACTCGACCCTGGAATTGCACCCATTTACTGTAAGGCGGTGGTACTGCCCACCGAGCCACCATGCTGACCGTTTGTCAACAAACAAAGTCCACTGATGTGCTGTAAATTTTACAAAACATCTTTTGAATGATTGCACTACAAAAAAATCCACAGTTATCTACTTTTTAATTAAGGTTAAAGTGTAAAAGTAGCTAGTTCAAACTACATGATGAAAAATAACTGAACATATTGCAATAACTAAATTATTATTATTATTATTATTATTATTATTATTATAATGCAATAACTAAACATGTTAACAGGTATTCTCTAGTCTTGGAGGCATCACGTCACGTAACTTGCATGAATCATTATAAAGTGGAAAAGTGTATGAAGAAATGCAGGCTGTGTTCCAGACCAAAGACAAAAAGATCATCCAGACTATTATCAGACTACAAATCCCAAAGTCCGTCTTGGTATGAGGTTGTGTCAGTGCCCTTGGCAAAGGTCATTTTTAGCTCTGTAATGGCAGCATTAATGTACATTAATTTCAAAAAGTACATTGAGACTTTCGCATTTTTCATCAAGACAAGGCAAAACAAGTAATATCAGAAAAATGTTAAGTTCTAATCCCTTCCAATCTTTCTTGAGGAACATTGTATTTAACCATTTCAATTCACTCACGCATTTCTTGGCAAACTGGAGATCCTCTGCCCACCTTTCCATGTCAACGACTACTGGTTTTTGTACTAAATTATGAAGACAATCATCTGTTTGAAATAACAATATTTTAGGGTTTTTTCATTACTTACCTTAAATCTAAACCAAAATTATCCCCATTCCAACTTTTAATATAAAGTGATGCAAGCCTGAAATGCAGGAATGAATGTTGATTAACAAAGCAAATTAAGTTGCTCATTAACAATATGAAATATCTAAGGTTCATACTGTCTGCAATAAGATACAAGTCCAAGTAAATATAAGAAACACTGCTTTTTTTTTTTTTTTTTTTTTTGCATCCCAACTGTTTCTGATTTCAGGCTGTAGAATATTAGTTCAGACCCCAATGTGTGATGGGTTGCAAGCAGCCAAAGAGCTGTAACTAGAGAGGAAACTGCCTAAAGCTTTGTGGTGTCACACTGATTGCTTAAGTACACTTAAAACTCCCATCTCCAGAAAATGTGAACTATAGATTTACTGCTCATCTAACAACTACCTTTAACTGAAGATAATTCATCAAAAAATCTTCTGATTATACAATGTACAGATACAGTAAATATAAATAGAGATACAGAGCAGTATTTCTACAGTACTTTGCAAAAGTCTTAGGCCACCATTCATTCACCATATCATATATACTGCTCACAATAACTTGGGGATATTTCTAAATAAAATATACCACAATGAAATATCTTATTTTGTGAGCAGTATATACTTATTTTCCAGTCTCTCTATTAATAATTAGAACAATATGGAATCTACAGGCAAAAGTCAGTATTTAGTGTGACCTTCACTGACACCAAGTACATCTTTTGTGAAGCTATTTCCAAAAGTCAGCCACTGTAGTCAGCCACTGATTGTGTAAGTTTTCCTACGTAGAAAATGAGAGAGGTCTGTAATTTTCATCATAGGTACACTTCAACTTTGAGCTGAGAACATAAGGAAAAAAAATACAGGAAATCACATTTTTTAATGCGTGTAGGATTTTTTAATATTTTATTTGTAAATAATGGTGGAAAATAAGTATTTGGTCAATAACAAACGTTCAGCTCAATACTCTGTAACAAAACCT
>JAVSBV010118468.1:0-19727 GCA_033117975.1 Parotocinclus spilosoma | reverse complement strand
TTTGGCATTTGGCAGCTGTTAAACTGTGGAACTGTGGATGAGGAGCTGTGTTAATGTTAATGATAATGTATGTTTATTTGTGATGCTGGTGATTAGAAGGTGGGAATTTCCTTTTTTTATTGTGAAGCACTTTGGTTTTAAATGTGCTATATAAATAAAGTTTTACATTACTTTATTTGTTTTACACAACGTCCCAACTGCATTGGAATTGGGATTATGTATGCAGTACACCCACTAGAAAATCATTTGAGCATCCCCACTTTAACCAGTGCAGTAAGGTGACAATGAGAAATATAAAAAAAAATTCAAGCTTCTCGTTTCTCAGGCCTCACACCTGAAACTGTTCTATATAACAAGCTCCATCATCATTATATCTCTAGTCTAAAAGCTGCCACAATGTCACTTTTTAAACTCATGAATTTCTGTCTGTTGGAAAAAGATGTCACGGTGGTGCACATGACACCCAGAAGCAATTTATTCTTCAAGGTGTTACCCAACTTTCTATATAAGACCCTCGATTCTATATGAGTGGACTTTGTTCTCTCTGTGTGTGCATGGTATCTCCCATCATGAATCAAGCCACTGATGCTGACATGCTGATGCTGCTGGAATAGGTCTTTGTGCTAAAATACTGTTTTGTAAACCAGAACTTACTTCTTCTCAAATGTAGTGTGGCAAGCAATTGCATCGCATGCAAGTTATTGAATTTAAGTAACACCATGAGTCGCTGGACCAAAAGTGGTAAACATCCCTGTGGAACGAGGTGCTGCGCTTATGGAGACATTCAAGGCAATACTATGCAACCAAGAGGAACCGAAGCAATTTATCCTTAAGGGTACCTTTCAGGATTTGGATTGGTGGTCTAAATGGCAATAAAGACACCTCGCTGGAAGAATAGAAAATACAGGTAATAAGTCGTCACATTCATGGCTGCCTTACAAAGAAATAATTTATGATATTCACCTTACACATTTTAGTGGTGATTGAACCAGCAGTAAAATGTAGGATTCTGCAAAAAAATATATTTGTTATATATATGAAATTACAATGGGCTACTTATAGAAATGCTTCCACTTCAGAAATGGCTTTTCCCAATGCAATGTGAGATTAATTGCCTGGTGCAGAAATTGTCTCCTACAGAGAATACAAAGCATTTGTGCACGTCATTCGGGATTTGGGTGTCTGTTAAATACTATTAATGTAAATCTTGGTATAGAGCGCTTAACAAGGCACAGTATGCCCCCTCATTTTGACTAGAATAAACCATTGCCCTCTGGCATGTTTATTGGAGGGTGGGTGATACCAGAGGAAAGGAAGAAATTCACATGGGCACTGGCTTGATGATTTGAGCTACACAGTACCAATACAACCTTGTCCTTACATTATACTGATTTTTGGATGATATACTCACATTTAGGACCCTGTTGTATATTTGTAAGATGTTTGAAAACATGATACATTATCACCCAGGTCTAGATTGAGATAAAAGTCAAACCTAATTGGAAGATATCAAGCAGGCAGGTAGACCAATAAAGTATATTACTGGTAATTCAAAACAAATCTGAACCGTTTTCCAAAAGGAGTCTCAACAGTAAACTAGAATTACACAGTATGGAATTACTAAGAAAGTATAAGGTGGTCCTGGGTGGTTTGGGTACAGGTGTAGTAATCCATTCATTTGCCATAAATTTAAAGAATTTAGCAAATGCTCTAAAGACACAGCACTAGAGTGACTTGAAACTTATGCAATCCAAGCAATTAAGGGCCCTGCTCAATGGCCCAACAGTAGTAATTTGGCAGTGCTGACACTTGAACCCTGGATCTTCTGGTGAACAGTTCAGTACCTTTACCACTATAAAACCACTGCCCTGCAAAGGGGTCCAAGCATTACAATCACCATTGCATTGGACGTTTTAACTTTCCAATTTGCTTCTTAAATTGACAGTGACACAATTTTGTGTGTGTGTGCGTGTGTGTGTGTGTGCGCTGCAGTAGTCTATCAGATTACTTCCAGTGTGTGTGTGTGTGTGTGTGTGTGTGTGTGTGTGTGTGTAGGGGCTGTGTGTGCGCTGCAGTAGTCTATCAGATTACTTCCAGACTGCAGTTTGTTGTAGGCCCTGAGACTTTTAAAGATCAGCTTGGACAGCAGGTAAAATGTGTGCAATTTCTGGTGCCCACACACAGCATCAGGATTTTATTTACGGTTGATGTAAAGGGAAGAAAGTGCTGACTGTGGAGATAAAAGAAGAAAAAGATGATTAAAGGGCTGAGCAGTGAAATAGCTCGGGAGTTTAATTGAGGGATGAGATTATACCGTACAGCATATGGGCCAGAGATCCAGAAAGTACGCACGAGAGCTGGATGGGTGTAATAGATGGTGTGCGTGTGAGTAGGAGATTTTAAGAAGGATGAGTAGTAATCCACTGGGCGAAGGATATTGCTCCAGATAATACCTAGCCAGGGTTAATGATGGCTAAATGCAGAGTTTGGGCCATTCATCAGGATTTAATCATAGTCACAGTTCGTGCTTGACGGGAATAAAGGATGTCACCTAAAATAAACCTGGGTAAAGAACACAGGTCCATTGCTAAACAAAGACCCCAAATAGAAGTTATTTTTAGTTTTCACAATTCAAGCACTGTTTTATTTTCTAAAATTCAGATTGTTTTTTCAATCGCAATACTGAATCTTTTCAAATCTATTCCGTTTTTTTATTATTTACCTCGCTCATTGGATTTAGGACAAGATACTGTAATGGGCATTTCAAAGTTTGTTTCTGTCACTGTGAGGATTTGGACAGATATTGTAGCCCAGTGTCATGCTGGAAGTACTGCCCAGACTCAAGTGCTAAAAACTGACAGTGTCAAGTTTTTGTACATTGAATAACAGGGACTGGCTCCTATTCTGGATAGCCATCCTTTTCCTTATGCCAAAAGTTACCAAAATCCTATTCTCATTAAAGTTACAGTAGCTGGTATCCAGCAAATTCCAAGGGGCTCTGTATGTAGAGAGATAAAAGACAAGGCTTTCTTATGACATGCTTTCCAAATTATTTGTTGAAATTGTATTAATATTATTACTCCAATGAGGTGCTGTCAGCTTGGCTTCAATGTATGTTAACAATTTGGATCATGTTTCTTCAGAACTTTTGTTTGGATATGATATGATATGATATGATATATATTTGATATGCTATAGACTTATATTTACTGATTTACTGTCACACATTTTAATTGCCCAGCTTTCATATTAATAAATGAGTCTTAGGGACTGCTAGCAATCACCTGCAAATCTGCAAATCAACTGCAAAAATCCTCTGGAATATACATTGCTGTATATGGAGACAGAATACAACTGTTCTTCCAGACAGGTTAAATACAATTGCAGCTGTTTCAAATTCAGAAAAGAAAAAAATGCAGTCCAGGCAGAAAACTTTTTAGATAATGTTGTAGCTGTGAAGTCCCAAGGACTTTTCTCCAGTCTGAGAGCTTGATGAAAGTCAAAACGACAGGAATACTGTGACAGGGGCATCAAATATTAAGAGGAACAGTTACCTGCAAAGCCAGCTTTTGTTTAATGGATGAGTTTTCCTTTTGCCCACAAAGGGTGAGGCATCTGTGTTTTAGCCCTTCGGCGCATGCAGACACTAACTGTTGCATGCAAGATGTCATGTGGGACAGTGACAGGGAGAAAAAAACACTTTGTTACATGAGAGCTGGATCTGTCCCCTTGGTGCCTTCGCTGAAACACATTGAGAGCCTGACAGGAAATGGTCACGGCTTTTGTTTAGCATCAGTTTCCTGTTGAGTCTCTTTTGCTCCTCTTGGGAACAGGAGAAAAGATAGCAGGGGGGGAGGGTATGGTAGCCTCCTTTATGCTCCAGAGAACCAAAGGAAAATATGGGAAATATGCCCCTATGGATATCGTTAATTGGAAGCTGAAATTAAGCTCTTTGCTGCATGCTGAACACTCTTGGGGCCTGATATATAAAAGAAATGCTGTCACATTAATATGTTTAGAAGTGTGAGCACAAGCAAAAAAGGGTCAGAGCTGATCTAAGCTAGACTGCAGCTGAGCTTCCAGCTCTCCACTATCCCAGATACGCTGGGTCTTCCTGGGGGAGAAATAAAATAATAGGCGGGAGATGCAAAAGTAATGACTGCATATCACGGAATGACATTTTATATGATTTAGTAATGGTGAAAATGTCAAACTGCAAAAGGGTATTGCTGTGAAGCAGATACCTTTATTCCCAAACGTAATTGTGTACGCACAAATCACCAGTGTTCGATGTTGCTCATATCAAACATGTGAGTTTTATGAGAAATTACTGCTATCTATAATCTAATAATCCACAATGAAATGCTTTTTAAGACATTACAGCCAGGGTGGATGTGAAAAATGTGTCAGAAACAGCTCACAGTGTGGACTCACTACCACCATATTTCTCATTCCACTACAGCCTCCTGATGTACTGCTTATTGCTGTTTAAAAGTGTTTCGTTTTGTTTCAACCTGTGCTGATTACACCCAACCGAATGAATCCACAAATCAATAGGTTTATGGCTAGAGTTGGAATTAAAACTTACAAAAATGAGTAGTGAAGGATAATCTACTTCTAAAGTGTTGAAAAGCAAAAGACTCAACAGAGTTATAAACTAATGCTAGCCAATGTTTGGCCAAACCGTTTAGTAATGACTCCAATTTTGCTCATTTCCTTTCAACAGAGCAGCGTATTCAGTAAAATATGTTTTGTGATTAAACACATACTAACGTTACAACTTTTCAAGTGACTTGCTATAAATCTAAATGATATTAAATGTCACTGGCATTAACATTCACTCTACCTGTCGTCTTCAGAAGCTTTAATCTTCCTGCTAAACACCTGGCAATTCGCGTAGTAATTGAAGCTAATGTTAGCGTAATACGATTACTTAGCAGGCTAATGCAAATGGCTAAATATGAAACTGACTCAGCTGTGCTTTAACTGATTTGCTTTAATGTGCTTTAGCAATTGTGAAGTTGGGTTTTAATTTTTAAACTAAGTTTACATTTTACAATGTTCTTACTGTTTGGAGTCAGAGAATCAATTTATAATGAACGGCTAAATCTGAGCAAAACGGAGAAATGAGTTTAAAAATGCATATTAAGAAAGGGAAATGTATGGTGTGTTATTGCTAATTTACACAATTTATCAATTGCATCCAAATGTTAACTACTTACAGTGTGTAACACTAAACACAGAATCACTACAACTCTACTGCTTGAACGTAAAATGAAATTAAAAGGTTAATTAGAATGTACACTGCTCACAGAAATGAGGGGATATTTCAAAATGAATATGAAGAGAATCCCACAAGAACTGCTGGACAATCTGATCCGGTCTGTTCACATTCTTCTGTTCACCCCTATGAATATGTCACTTGCTACTCAATCACGATAATTGAGTTTGCATCTCATTTGCATAATCAAACAACTTTCTTTGACTTTTCATTTGCTTTTCTGATTATCTTGTTTAATGAAATAAAATCAAATGCTCCTTTTTCATCCCTTCATATTCATTTTGAAATATCCCCAAAATAAATATCCCTAAAATTTTAAGATTGTGAGCAGTGTATATGCAAACAGTCCATGTGACTGGGTTATGTGAAGTGATGTGGCATGGTTAGTCTATGTACAATAGTCTAAGCTACTTGCAACTATTTGTACTTACAATTAGTACATTTTAAGAATTACTAATTCTAGATTTTCTAGTGCTACTACATTATTACTAGAAACTCTTCTTAACAGTATCACTAATGTTAATTATGCTACTTTCTCAAAATGCCATGAATTACTCTGTAGTTAAAAAATAGGTTATTGGATTAAATATACAAAATAAATTAGGTGCACCCTTCATATATATATATATATATATATATGGAGCGAGAGAGAGAGAGAGAGAGAGAGAGAGAGAGAGCACATATGACAATGTTAAACACAGCAATGTATGAAAAAACTATTTTTTTTAAACTTTCATTTGGCATACTGTCCCAAAATCTGTCTGATTTGGGGTTGTTTATATTTGAATACTTTACAGTTGTTAATATTATACTGCACTGAAAGAAACAGAAATTAAACTCAAGGTCATGTAAGTAAAACAGGTTCCAATCATTCTCCACTAGAATTCTGAATACTGTGCATGTTTTAATTAAGTCTGAATTTAGCTTTAGATACATTTTCATGTCAAACCTGCTCCCATTTCAGTAATAAAACGTCTGTCGTCTCTTTTGAATTTTTAACTACAATCCTAATCACTCGCTCTCTGGAGTATAAAGACGCATCCCCAACCTCCTCCTCTTCCCCTACGTGCTCTGCCTTGGCATGCTCTCATTTCCACCTAGAGAAAAAAATCAGGGAGTCTAACTCAGGAAGAGTTGGATGTAATCTCTGCACGCGGCATCGTGAGAATGGCTCCGGCTCTGCAAGTCTGATCTTTATCTGGGTTGATATGCATCTATTTTAAGAAGTGCTTAAGCAGAAGTGATGCTTTTCTACTCTTCCAGCACTTCAGTGGAGAGATGGAGCGTGGTTGACAGAAATGTAAGTGCATGTCATTTGGAAGTGGGGCAAAGACAAAGTTAAGGCTGATAAAGAAGGACGGAAAGACATTTAAGCAGCCAAATAATATAATATTTACAGTATCTCACAAAAGTGAGTACACCCCTCACATTTTTGTAACTGTTTTATTATACCTTTTAATGGGACAACCCTGAACTTTAATACAATGTAAAGCAGTCAGTCTGCAGCTTGTATAAGAGTACACATTTGCTCTGCCCTCAAAATGACTCAACACACAGACAGTAATGTCTAAACCACTGGCAACAAAAGTGAGTCAGATAAATGGCCAAATTGTGCCCCATTTTCCCTCCCTGGTATCATGTAACTTGTTAGTGTTACAAGGTCTCAGGTGTGACTGGGGAGCAGGTGTGTTAAATTTGGTGTTATCACGTTCACACTCTCTCATACTGGTCACTGGAATTTCAACATGGCATTCAATGGCAAAGAACTCTTTGAGGGTCTGAAAAAACTGGGACTGAGGTCGCCTAGTAGTTAAGGTCCTGGACTCTGGACCAGAAGGTCTAGGGTTCAAATCCCACCTCTGCCAAGCTGCCACAGTTGGGTCCTTGAGCATGACCCTTAACCCACAATTGCTTGAATTGTAAGACTGTATGTTGCTCTGGATAAAAGCATCTGCTAAAATGATGTAAATGTAAAAAAGGTGTGTTGCTCTACATAAAGATGGCCTAGGCTATAAGAAGGCTGCCAACACCATGAAAGTGAGTTGCAGCATGGTGGCAAAGATCATACAGGGGTTAAACAGGACAGACTCCACTCAGACTCATGGTTGACCAAAGAAGTTGAGTGCACATGCACAGTATCATATTCAGAGGTTGGTTTTTGAAAATAAACGTAGGAGAGCTTCCAGCATTGCTGCAGAGGTTTAAGGGGGGTTCAGACCATATGCTGCACACTGTATCAAAACTGGTCTACATGGCTGTTGTCCCAGAAGGATGCCTCTCCTAAAGATGACCATGGCATAGGGCATGGATTATTGGAACCATGTCCTGTGGTCTGATGGGGCCAATATAAAGTTATTTGGTTCAGGTGGTGTTAAGCGTGTGTGGCATCAACCAGGTGAAGAGTACAAAGACTAGTGTGTCCTGCCTACAGTTAGGCATGGTGGTGGGAATGACATGATTTAGGCATGTATGAGTGCTGCTGGCTGTGGAGAGCTACAGTTCATTGAGGGAACCATGAATGTCAACATGTACTGTGAAATACTGAAGCACAGCACCATCCCCTCGCTTCAGCAACTAGGCCCCAGGGCAGTAATCCAACATGATAACGACCTCAAACACACCTCCAAGATTACCACTGCCTTGCTAAAGAAACTGAGGGTAAAGTCAAGCATGTCTCCAGACCTAAACATTATGGAACATCTATGAAGGAGTGCAAAGTGGCCACACAAAATATTGACACCTTGGGCAAAATTTGGTCATTTTCACTTAAGGGTGTACTCACTTTTGTTGCCAGTGGTTTAGACATTAATGGCTGAATGTTGAGCTGTTGTAAGTGCTAATTTGCACTCTTATAAAAGCTTTAGACTAACAACATTACATTATATTACTCAAAAATTAGAGGATATTCTATTATGGGATATTTCATTTTTAAGTATTTCCAAATTTGTGTGAGCAGTATAAATAGATATCACATTGTAAACTGATAAAACAAGCTTTTTTTGCTTTAAAGGAGCAAAGTATTCTGTAGTTTGTGCCAATAGTTTAGCATTGGCATACTGCTTAGCTCTGTTGCGTCATAGCTCATGGGTATCACCAGAGATCTCCAAAGAATGGGTGCGTGAGCATGTGAACATGTGCCCTGCGATGGACAGGCCTTCACATGCGTTTAAATAATTGTGTCAAGAAACAAATGAGTTAATACATTGTCAGTTCCAATTTGCCAAGAAGCAGATTATTTTATATAAAGGTGTAAACTACTGTCCTGATAGAAAACAAATCTAAGCAGAAAAATGGTTAGTAATGACAGCCAACCAAAAGGAAAACTAACATTCAGGCTGAGCAGTTCACCAATAAATGTTTTAAAATGAGTAAATGGCTACTGTATAGTATAGAGTATATTAAACCCCTTGGTTAACGATACATTTACCATGAGATGATGTGTCGAAACATATTCCAATTGTAAACAGAGAGCACCTGCATAATACAGCTTCATTAATGCATATAATGCCTTATATAGTTTTCATGCTGCACAAGGCAACAGTAATAGATAATAGACTGTGCTCCTAACCCATCAATAACTACATTTTCTCTTTTCTCTCAGAGCTGATGCAGAGGCCAATCCCACCAGAGTCCAGTAACTCCCTCCATCGTTTGGACATTAGGAGACGATGTACCTCCAAGGACCTCCCACTAAGAACTAATTTTATAACCTATTTAGTTTTATAATTTACTTTATTTATTTTATTACTAATTTAAATTTAATCATTAATTTAATATTGATTTAAACCATTTACCTAATTTTGCTGTAATTTAATACACTTTTAAGTATTTATTTAATTAACATCTAGGCCACCCATGGAGGATGGGTCCCCTGTTGAGTCTTGGTCCTCCCAAGGTTTCTTCCTACCATTTTCAGGGAGTTTTTCCTTACCACTGTTGCCCTAGGCTTGCTCAACTTGGAATTGGCCTTTTAAGACAATATAATACTGTAAAACTGTTTCAAGACAATGCGCCATTGTAAAAAGCACTATATAAATAATATTAAACTAAATTTAATTGAATATAGCGTGGACTTTTCCGGGGGGTCTGGAATGGATTTACAATATTCCTTGTTGGGAAAATGAGCTCTTACTACTCTTAGTTTTCAGCACTCAACAAGCCTTCTCGTACAAATTAACAGTGAGAATTACAGTGAGAAGTAGCACTTAATCATCAACAAATTAATAAATAATTCTTAATAAGGTAACACTTTTTTCATCTATTGTGCTTTATTTCAACATCTGTTCTGTCTCTCATATTAATCTGTGCTTTTTAATTAGTAAAATGCCTGTAGTGGCTTTCGTCTGCTTATTAAAGAATTTAGTCAATCAGCTACCTAGTTTTCCATACCTAGTCTACCATAAACAGAAAACGTTTCAGTTAATAAACGGATGCTTCAAATATTGCTAAACAATTTTGCTCACAGGTTTCAAAGGTCCAATGTAAATCTAAACATAACGGCATGTTAAGTCATCACTTACTAGTTAATTAGAGCAAGAATCTCGTTACAGTAAACATAAACTCCTTCATACAAATGCCTGATGATCAGACTCATCCAGAGAAGGATTGTTTCTGAACTGTGTTTCTCCTAAGGCTACATATTAGGAAGTTCTCAGAGGTTTTGTGGAGTCTATACCTCAGGTGAGAGCATTTGGAGCATGGGGGGGGGCAATATTAGACAGGCAGTTTTAATACACTGCTCACAAAAATTAGGAGATATTTAATTAGCAGATATTTCATTTTGAAATATCCAGTAATTTTTGTCAACATTATATCACGGCTGATCAGGCATGTTCCACATCATCATTTCCAAAGAAAATCATATATGGCTGCTCATTTTCGGGGCCTATTTTGTAAAGCTTCTTTGCAACAGCATGAAATATTAAACGCTCTATATAAAAAATTGAGCTTGAACCTAATGTGTTTCAGTGTTTCGCTTTAAAATGGCTCAAAATGGCATCTGGAAGAAAGTGGAATGATGACATGAGGGGGGAAAAAAAACAGAACACGTCAAGAACGATGACAAATTGCGGAGAGACAGACAGGATTGAGGTTGAATGGCAGGTGATGAGCTGAAGTGCACACCCTCCAGTCTACATGTTCCAAGTTACTTTGGACTGCCTGTCCACTAAATGACTGTAATTTCCCCAAAGAGTACCCCTGCTCTCAAATCTCTAATATCACCCTACCATTAGGCTAGTCGTGCTACGCTTGGCTGCGCGTTTGAATGCCAAAGAGCAGTTTCTGCGAAAATAGTAGGTTTTTTTTGCTTTTCATTTTCTCTGATGTCTTAACACCTGATGTTGTTCTGCAGAACTGGACTCACTCTCACTTTATTCTTACCACCTTTCTTGGCCAATTCCTGAATTATGAAGGGGTCACATCCAATCAGGGACAGGAGGCTTCAATTCGCTTGCGGCTACGTTTTAGAAAAACGGTTTTGTAATTCAAGTCAGGCAATGAATTAAATTACACGGTGCCAGCGACTGACTAAAAAAATAGCTGATGTATTTTACTCAGCAGGAAACACTGTGTGTACTTGACAGGCTAGGTGAGAAAAAGGGGCAGAGGATGTAGATCAAAGTGACAAGGGAACTTAAAAGCTTTAATGAACCTTGATGAAGATGGATGAGGACAGGCAACAGTGGGCTCGTCATTTAAGGAAAATGGAGGTAAACCGGAGGGTAAAAACGAAGGTAAGTGCTGGAACCGTTACTTGACAGGACTGGTGATGTTATTAAAACAAGGCAAGCATAACCAAGTATTAGGGCAGAAATGACACATGCTACAATTTTTTGGTCTGGGGAGCTTAATGTGCCGTGACAGGAATCAGTAGCTCTTGGCCCGCCGCTCTGCTTGAGCGAGGGCAGGTAAAACAAAGAGCTCTGACAACTAATGCTTTCTTTCCCACCATAGTCCTTGCTGCTGAAACTCGGCAGATTATTTATCATGCCAAAAAAAAGACTGGGGCCTTGATCTGGCCAAGCACCTCCATCACTTTGTCACGATTCAACAGTTTGAACTTGCATGGAATGTTGGGAAAGGTTAAAGCAATGGAGTAGTTACTGCATAGAATCCAACTAAATGCTCTCATTATTAGAGATGGTTATATGTACGTCATGATAACATATCGCAGACCTTCTCCATTTTTAACACCCATATCTAGAGCAAAAGCTAAGGCTCTTGAACAAGGGCTCAACAGTGACAGTGTGGCAGAACTATAATACAAACTTCTAATCTTCCAATAACTATTCCAGTGTCTTAACAACAGAGCCACTTCGTATGGGCAACTCTATATCCTCCACTACATTTAAATTCACATTTACCGAATTCAGCAGACATCCTTATCCAGAGGAACTTCAGCAGTGCTTCGTATTCTTCTTAGTAGACATTATTTCATGCTAGTACACACAAGAAATAACAAGATCGCAATCCAAGTAAACAGTGTGGTGTATGTAAATACACAAACAATCATGGAGTAACACATTTTTACAGATTCAGTCTTTAAGTCAGGCAAGTCTTCAGTCAATGGATGAAGACCTGATGGCTGGACCCATCCAGTTGAAGTCCACTTCACCCCCTGGAAGCTTGTCTATCTTTAATCTTCAGTTATGGGTCCTGCTGAGCCAAGTTCAAGTCTCAAAGGATACAAAGTACTATAGACTTTAGGTAAGCAGGCGCTGGTCCATTTTTGGCCTTGTAGGTGAGCATCAGAGTATTGAATCTGATGCGGGTAACTACAGGGATCCAGTGAAGCTTTGGAAATATCCAGACGAGCTGCTATATTCTGAACCAGTGGTTAGCGTCTGACTTAATGCATGGGAAGACCAGCCATAACAGCACTGAAGTAACCTGTTTTTGATACAACAAGTGACTGGACAAGCAGCTGAGTGGCATGTCTGGAAAACAAGTATTAAATGCTCCTGATGCTGCAGAGAAGGTAGCTGCATTATTGAGCCGGTTTGACAATATGATGATTTACTTATTTATTTATTTTATTTTATTTGGGGGTGGGGGTGGGTCTAAACAAATAATTATAAAATGTGTATGATAATACTTGAAATGCATAAATAACAAATAATTACCACTCTCCTCAGTTATAATGGTGGCAACACTATGGTTGTACCTCAGGTACGATCTAGCTTATCACCGAGGCGCACTGGTGTTCCTGATTTTAAATCCTGGATCGTTCCTGTCACGCCGTGGTGAGGAAATTATCCAGCTTTGCTTAATACACATGTCTACTGAACAGTAGTAGTTCACTGGTTACAGTTCTGAACTACTAAACTGGAGGCTTCTAAGCCCACCCTGATAGCTGCCACTTTTGGGCCCTTGAGTAAGAGTCTAATATTAAGGAACAAAAAACATTCCTGACAAAAACATATTCCTTATATACTTATAAATACACAATAGGGTAGCAAGAATTGTATCCACTTAGGGGGTGTTCACACTTGACAGATCTTGACACCACTGGTTTGAATCAACAACATCTTTCATGAATAAAAGGCTCTTCGTTCTACTTCCAAACGAACTATGGTGCACTTTGATTAATGTATGAATGCAGAAACGACCAAAGACGCAAGACACACAACAAACACAGCCTATGGCATGAGACCCTTAACAGTGTGAATCCCAGTACTGACAAGCTACCACCACCTCTGGGTCCTGGGGTTTATTTCAAATGATTTCATATTATTGGCATTTATTTCATTGTCAAGCACTCCACAAAACAATACCCATGAAGGGATATAAAAAATTCAGTACATAAAAAAACCTAAATAATTAAGGTACAAAGAGTTTCTCCCGCACATGAACTCAGATTTGAGAAAAGCATATTTGGGAAGTTTCATCATGGTTGCCAGCTTACTAACATACTCATGCTAAAGTCGTTGTTATGGAAAGAACATGCAGGCTGTAAACAATTCAGTCCACAAAAACCATTATTAAAGTGGATTACGGTGCTGCACAGGAAAGGCTGAATTACATGAATAATGACATGTTTTGGAATATTTTGTTCTTAAGAAATAATAGCAAAACAACCAGATGTTTTGGGTTTATTCTTCAATTATCAAAATACTCCAAATGCAGTCTTATAGAAAGGTTTAGGTAGCTTTGGTTAAAACACACATTTTGTGGAATTTCTAAATATAAAGATAATACAAGCACAACAGGGAAGAAACTTAAACTGACACACAGTATTGTGAAAAAGTCCTAGGTCACCTTTAAGTTTGATTCCATTGTTTTCCCAAAGGCCTTATCTTAGTCTTTTTATTACAACACATTTAGAAAATACCAGACATTTGTATTTCAGGTGAAGAAATCCACCTATCCTGGTCAGAGTCTGATTGAGGGCAGAGCTTATCCTGGAATTTACTGGGAGGAGGGAAAAAGCAGTCCATAGAAGAACACGGCAGAGGTTGCTGTTGCTGTTGATCCCTAACATCAGGGACAATATGCTTCAGACATGGTTTTCTGTGTTTTGTGTATGCAGGGTCTATTTATATGTCTTGTATGTGGACTGTATCTGGATATATTTTTAAATACATGCATTTACCCTTAATTATCTAATGCATCATCAAATGCATCTCCAGACTGCCAAATCTAAATACGAATGCAGTATTCTGCCTACTGTGTGATTCAGTTTATAGGACTGGACTACCAACTTTCTGATTTGTTTACAGCTTTTTTCAAAGTTACGATTTTTACGCAAGGTGCACAGATCTATTTGGTTACAAGTAAGAAAGTTGGTGTGAGCCAACTGTATAACAGTTTATTTTGAACAGTAGTATCTGTCCAAATTACTTGCATTTACCAGTTCCTCCAGTCATTCAGAGATGGAAGTAATAGAGGACGTGTAAATGCCTAGTTTCAATGTAACTCCGTGCTTGTCGTGAAATGGCCACTGTAGCTGATACGACGATAAATAAAGATCATTCCCAATTCCCATTCCTTAGTATGTACAGAGTGAGTCAAAAGTCACAGAACACCCCTTAATTTCAGAGTCAAAGGGGCAAAATCATATATCTGACATCTTAAGAGCTGACATATTGGATCACGGTCAAATTTTTCCAATGGGAATGTAGCATATCAAAGACGATCAGAATTGTCTCAGAAATCGATTGCCGTAATCAGATTGGCAATATCTCTTGCGGGTAAAAAAAATGGTCAACACAGAAATTTCAAAAGTTTTGTTGTTTTCAGAGGTAACTGAAGATGGAATTGAATATTTTGATGTCCAGGGAATGCAGCTGTCATACTTATACAACCGACACCCGGAAAGATCACCAATTTCACACAGCACTGTTGCATCTCTCTTGCCAAATTCAAAGAAACCGGGAAGCCACAGTGGTCGTCTGAAGACCGGTACCAACCTATAAACCTTAACAATGGGTTTGGTAGCCTTTGCAAATAGTCCACGTGACGTGTCTTTGGACTCACATTGTGTCCTGTGACCTTTGACTCACCCTAAAGTACATATTCTTGTAAAAGTGGAAATGTCTTTTTTTTAATCATAATTAAACGATTAAACTTTTGCACCTTAAGTCCAGGTCTCACTATTATAATGCCCATGATTTTTAAGTCTACCACAGTTGTGAGTTCAGCTTCAGCTCCTAACATTATATTCAGGCTACATGTTTGACTTGAGGCAAAGTTGCCATGTAAAATAACATCTCTACCCATCACATAAACACAACTCTCTAGACTCTTTCTTATGTAATAGTTCCTACATGCTTGACTGAGGCCTAATCCCCAGGGTTGTCCACATGGCGTAACAGGTAAAGGCCATACTAATTCAAGCAGGGAACTTCCCTTGATGGGAAATGATGACCGGCACAGTGGCCTAGCTCTGTTCTGCTTTCAGTCCAACTAGAGGATCAACAGGATCCAATGGGGGACCTCAATCCAAGCACACCCTGCTATTACGCGGTCCGGCCTGGACCCTACCTTTTGCTCATCCAAGCCACAAGTGAGCCGCAGTGTGCCGAGAACATTCCTCTGTTCCCATAGCAGCCATAGCGTGTTTACTACAGTCATCAGCACAGAGCGGTTCTACACAGCCTTCAACCCACCCAACGATTGTCACTTCGGATGACTCTATGTGCAGTCAAAACTCATCAATTTGTCAAATCTCAAAAAAAAAAACCTCAAATCATCAATTTGTCAAGGGCCAATAGTCTGTTGATAATTGCACAATATTTATTTCAGTCTTTCCAATATATAAACCAGAACAGGATTTAAAAATGACTGATTATCAGGTTCCTCACCACTGTGATGCTCTGTTAGTACTACTATTGTCATATCCTGAACTCAAAAACAAACCAACAGCTTTAATTAGGATTACATAAAGATGTCTTCCGCAAAGACATAAAGATTTGGGGAAAAATTGCCTCCTCATTCAAGCAAAAGAAAGCAGAATACTGTAGAGTAACGGATCAGCCACAGGCATGCCAAAAAGGACAGGGTTGAGCCGTAGAGGCAAGGAGGGGGAACCAAAAGGAGGAATGGGCCATACTGGAGCCAGGAGACAAGGGGCCAAACCCATAACAGAGGTTCAAGGGCAGTTCAAACCAAGCCTTGGAAATGAGTGTACTAAAAACAAAACACCATCCAAGTGAGATCATGCACATGGTTTGAGAGCACACACTTTGCAGGATTTGCACCAAAATCCCAACATATTACAAAGTGCAAGAACTGTGACTGTGTTCCAAAGCTTCACCAAATGATTTATGACTGATCCAAATCTATCTGACATCAGTCATTTGAGTTACTCAAGAAAGACATTTTTAATGTGGAAACGGTGTTTTGGAACCCAGTGACTTTTCAGAAACTCCTAAAATGTAGCCAATCACAAAGTACATCATTTGTGACTAACTGGTCCAATTACACAACTGTCTGATCATCCCTGCTTAAATGACATATTTTTATTTTCAAATTGGAAAAGTTCTTACAACCTCTGCACCTAAATGTAGCATATTTCTCTGAACGCACAGTTGTCACACTGAGAAGCCTGCTTTTAATGCACATAATTCATAGGAGTGGGAACACCTGGTCATCATCATCATCATTATCATCATCCCAGTGCTTATAAGGACCACAGTGGCAGTCAAATATCGCATTCAGCATGTAGGTAAAGAAATTCTGTGTTTAATTGAACTTTTAACACCACAGTCACCGTTATGTGCATAATTACAACTGCTGTACTTTGACAGCTCATGTATCTGGCAAGGTAATATTCTGAAATGCAATAATGAAATATTCCCTCATTTTTGTGAGCAGTGTAAAGTAGAATAATAACCTTAATATTAAGAATAATAACCTTACAGGACCATAGACGTATATGTGAATGGACGTTATGCGGCGTTAACTTGTATTTTGTTTGTATATGCGGCGTTAACTTGTACTAGTCTCCACAGCTTACAATGTGAACGTACAAACAGCGTCCTCTGGACATGACGCCAGCCCACTGCTGTATTTCTTGTTTGTAGATTGTTTGTACATTTGTTAGTAAAAAAATTTGATTGGTTTCTGTGTTCAGTCGCAAATCAGTTTTATAAAAGGAAATGTGCTATGGTAACATCAAACACAATACAATCACAATACAATACTTTTATAAGATGGCCCACCCATGCCATACCATCTAGGATAAAGATATTAGCCTTTAAGATTAATACTTTGTAGAAAAATGTGTCCGTTAGAAAGTGTTATTAAATATAAGTTAATGCCAACCACTCTCTCGAATCATTATAATAAATTCAAGGTCTTCAATGGTTTTGTACTATCAATCAGTCTTGTCATGGAAACTACTGATTCAAATGCTTGTCAACTTTTTTTGGTTTTCATGATGCCCATGGGAAAAAAAATCCACACTGTAACTGGTCAAACTATAATTCACGAAAACTTGGCAAACAAAAACACTACTGTGAGAGTGCAACACCACTCAGAAGTTATGTTCAGGTTAACAGCATAAACACAGCAGATCATTTTCCTAGTCTGGACTTTTGGCAAGGTGGCATGTGCATCATGGGTTGCTAAATGTAAATTAATTTCTTGATTTCAAGGTTGGAAAGACAGTTGTTTTTGCCCATATGGGGTTCTTCTTGCCTTGCTATGCTCACATATGTCACTGTGTACATCAGCACTGGTCTAAAAGTTTAGCTGGGCTCATAGAAACTGTCAAGCAAGTCTTGTGGAACCTGCTAATACCAATATCACAAAAAGGTATAGATAGAAGTAAGGTAAGAAGAATTCCGCAGACTCCGTGCTCCTTATATACAGTGTTCCCTCGCGGTTCATCTTTCGCGAACTCGGTGCATTGCGAGTTTTCAAAAAAGGCCAACACTCAACGGGAGCTCATGTTTGTTTCCAGCTAATCTATAAAGCTTTTTAGTCTTACTAGTGCCATGCTCCTGTTTAAATAACACTGAAATGATTACATTAAATAATTAAATCATAATTAAATGGATTCTGCTTACTGCCAGATAAAGAAACACAAATTCACAGACCACATTGTGGACAGAACTTTTTTAGCCTTCAAGTCTGGTCCTGCTTGGACTGTGTTTGAAGCAAAGAAATACTTGTTGCTAAAATATAAAATATATCATCACACCTCCTTGGAACTCGTCAAATTCAAATGAGACAATTTAATGAGAAACAATTTCCTCAGCACTAATCGTTTGATCAGCACTTGAGGCACTTGTTTCAACTTGTACTATGTGTTGAGACGTGATGTTCATTTCAGCCGAAATATAGGAGCACATCAGTCGCACAATAGCTTTCTCTCACCATAAATCTGTGCTCTGTCTTGATTGTGTGTTTTTTATTTTTACATATAGATTATGTAAAATAAACAATTTGGGGTTAGACTAATGAGCATGTCAGGAAATGTCAGGTCCCAGCACCCAGGTGGAGAAATGAACTCCCCCTGGATGTCCAGAGTCTCTTGCTGACAAGCAGCGACTAAAGACTCACCTCTTTACTCAGCATACTTATATACTATTTCAAAAACCCTTCAGTCGAGTGCTTTGTTGATTAACTAACATCAGATCCATATCCAGGGCTATTGCATAGTTTTACTAACAGTTTTGTCTACTAAGAAGAATATTAAGCACTTCTCCTTTGAATAATCGCATCTGCTAAATTCTGTAAATGTAAATTAACATGTATAGCACAACACCAGTCTTAGAGTTTGGTATTGATGCACTTTATTACTAAATGAGATACCCAATAACAATATTAGTGCACACCTAGATCTGAGAGATCAGTAAATTTTTTAAAGACACATGAACAAGATGGACTACATTGAACTGTTTTGTCATATTCATTTAACGCCCAAAGTTCTATTGCACAAACACTGAAGTTTTTTTTTCCCCCAAGACTTGAGGGCTTTCAATATTATGAAGATGGCATCATTCATGCATTCCATACAATTTAAACAAGCTAGCAGTGAAAGTAAATTTAGAGTGAGGCCAAAGTGAAAAAGGAACACTTGTGTCAACACGAGCCATATATACTGAATCTGGACCGCAAGCTCCTCCAGAATAATGTACATTTACTGAAGATAAAAGTAGAAAGAAGGTGAAGGCTAGAGAGCTGCTATTTGACTCAAGGGCACAGCTCAGCCAGATGTTGCCTCTGCCAAAAAGAACAAATAATCTCAAATTTCCTCTAATATTTCCCTTATTACAGGGAGAAGAAAGAAAATGAATGGAACTGCATGCCATGATGATCTCAGTACATCCAAGTTTCCCCACAACATTAGTAAACTGTAATTACAGGTAATGAAAAAAGATCTTTAGGAGCCTCAAGACATTAACACATAATGATGGAAAAATATGTTAATCTGCTGCAAAGAGTGTTTAAGAAGTGCTTATTAGGAGGAAGCTCTGTGAAGCTCCATGACACAAGCTAAATGGGTGACTAGTCCCTGCACATCCTACACAGAGGCCCTGTTCTCGCTCCACACACAGACAGTTGGCATGGTTTCACTCACAACTCTTAACTGCATACACTTCCTTATTCTGCGGCATGATTTTTCAGCCAAACCTCCACTTCAGACGCACCAGAACAAAACGTCCATTCAGTGCAATAAGGGAGAAAGGCCATAACTGGACTGGCCATCTGGAGCACAAAATGTACTGAGATAAACCTAAAAATGTCTATGCTTGTTCAGTATTTCTGTCTTACATCTTTTTTTCTGTCTCTAGATATAAATACCTCTAAACTGTCAAACATGAATTTCCCATCTTTGTGTAAACAGATTGGAAATTACAGTACAAAATTACTGTAATTTTACATTTATTTTCTATTGCTTGTATATACATATATATGTATATATATACATATATATACATATATATGTGTGTATATATATATATATATATGTATATATATACATATACATATATAT
>JAVSBV010118444.1:0-19728 GCA_033117975.1 Parotocinclus spilosoma | reverse complement strand
TTTTTTCACATGGTCATAATGGGGTATTTTGTGTAGAATTTTGAGGAAAGAGATTAATTTAATACAATTTGGAATATGGCTGTAACGTAACAAAATGTGGAAAAAGGGAAGCGCTGTGAATACTTTCCGGATGCACTGTATATACAGAGACTATTAGCTTGAAAGAAATAAAACGATAGAGAAAATGCACAACATGGTATTATACACTCATCCAAAAGTTCATACTGAAAACCAAACCATGCATGTTAATACGACTATGTTTCCCGTTTGATTCTGGGAATTATTGCAAGTACATTTAGATGGCTATTAGATGGTCAGACATGTATATTAATTTAAGTTTAGTCACACTCACTTAATGAATTACTTTCTAAAAGTCAGCTAGTAGTTATCTATCAAGATATTTAGTGGAGGTATTTTGAGTACTCTTTGCAAGCCATCGAAGTTCGTCCACATCAGACTCTTGAACAATATTTAGGGGCTTTCTGCATTATGGTCATTGTTATGTGAAATCAGGATGGGGCACATTCCCACATTATTGCCACACAGCTGGAAGCACACAATTCCCTGTAATGTCATTATATGCTGTAGATTTAAAATTTCCTTGACAGAAACTAAGGGTTCAAACCTAGACATGAATAATGCAATTGGTATACTACACAACTGCATTTAATTCTTAGGATTGTGTATTAGCCTGATTTGCCCAAACTACCAATGGACAACTGTCATGCTGATGTTGTTTCCAGAGACAGTTTGATACTCGGGAGTATTTTTCTTTAAAGCTTTATTAGGGTAGACATTTAATATACTGACTTAGTTATAATATACTGACTTAGGTGTATTCTATGAAAGAAAATAAACTTTGTTTTAAACTAATTATAAATTAATTGTGTTGCCATTATGCTGCTCAGCTGTTCTTGGCTGTTAGATTTTCATTTCAGATATACATGATGACATGTAACCTATCAAGATTTTTGGCTTAACAGTCCAACAACATTACATTATGTTTGTAATTAGATGTAAGAAAATATGTTAATGCTTACCAAGCAAAGCAGTAATGGAAATCTGCCTCTTTCCTTACTGTGCAAGGGGCAAAATACAATTACATGAATTAGTTTTCTTATTTGATTAATCCTTTACAGGGTCATTAGAGAGGTGGGGCCTAGGTGGTGACACAGAGTGCAAGACGGAAACAGTCATCGACACCACATGTGTATATATTACTAACAGTACGACTAATCTGCAGATCAAACAGTTCTGTCCAGTCCTTAAAATAGAATTCACCCCCTGGTTTCCTAAAAGGTTAAATAATATGTAGTATGAATAAAAATAACACTGTTAATCAAATACTGGACTCTAAGACCACAGCCAAGCATGTGTGTTTACAAGCTACCAGTTTATCTTAGAAACCCCATAAACACATTCTAACACCCATATTGTAAGTGCTAGCTCATAATAGGTTCTCTGTTCATACACTACATTTCAACTCGTAAACAAAGCAGTGTATAAAAGTCTGTACCCACATCCCAAGCCTTCTATAATTTCCCACTGTCAGCAGGCCTACATAGGGGTGCTTTGAAATTACAGCTGATCATGTATCACACACATACATATGCAATATGACAATTGAAGCTGTGGTTGTAATGTGAACTTTATATGGTTGTCCCTGTTTCACTCATGCTTGTCCACACATGGACTCGTATAATAAAAGAGGTTGAGTGTAATAAAAAGTGTAACATCAGAGGTATTCTTTAAAACTTAACGTGAGGGCAAAAAGCACACAGGCGCATTGTTATTCACTTGAATGTCATTACCTATGACTAATTTATATATTTACTGTCCATAGTGTTTATTTGAATAAAGATTTTGAAGAAATTTTGAGGATAAAATGAAGTTAAGCAGCAGCAAGAGTTACTTAAAATAATGACTCAAGTAGAGGAAAGTTGTCCAAATAAGTCCAATTATCTAGAAGAAAAAACCCAAGCAAAACATTGCACATGATCAATTTGAACTTTAGAACATGACAACAATTATGCTGCTAACAATTATGATGATTATGGTTATGAGATTAAAACCCAGTGATGCTTGAATGTTTGTGAATTTTATGTATTTCTGAATAAAAATGTAAACCATCACACAAGTCCTAAGTAGATAAACAAAACCTAATCAGACAAAAAATATTATACTTGGCTATTTATTTGTTGAGAAAAATGAGTGTCAAAAATATTAGGTTGTGCAACACGTTAACTGTTTAATAGTCCTGCACATCAACATCGGAGGAACTTTAGCCCATTCAATTTTAATAGCTTAATAGCCCAGTTGACAGACTTTGAGAGGGGGCACATCATTGGTCTCAGTAAAACAGGGTGAACATTTCAATTAATTGCCCATAATCTAGGATGCTTTGACCATAGCTGTTAACAGGTGTTGGGAGCAGTGGTCCAACGAGGGCATGCACACGCGGTGAACCGGATAGCCCAGACAGACCACCAGTAGAGAGGATCATTTGATCCACAGACAAATCTGTTAACTCTAGTTGTAAAACAAGCCCATATATCATAAAGTACCACAAATCTTTTAATATTTGCTTAATGGGCTTGACAGTTAATCACAAAGACATTTACATCTTTATTAAGTAGTCTTTAACATATTTCTTGTATTTTTTCTCTATATAGTCACTCTTTAAATGTTAGAAAATGGACAGTGCACACATATTAACTTGCCTCTGCCCTGAGCTAATTAAGTGTTTGCCTCCAGCATATTTTCTCATTAAAGTGATCTGGCGTTCTTGCCAGGCCAAATTACACTGCGATAAACAAAACAGTGAGTCAAAAACTCACATATGACCACAACTTTAAAAGGGGCGAGCTGGTTCTCTACAGCTGTTGGGGCAGGTGGCAGAATGAAGATAAATCATATTAACATATTTGTTTCCTTTCAGCTTTCAGGTCAGAAAACAAAACAAAACATGAAATATAGACTCTCATAATGAAGGAGACAGAGGAAGACAAGCACATGCTGACAAGTTAAGAATGATAGTTTTCCAGGATTCAAGTTTGATATTAGCCCATTTTAAAGGATTTTTTTCAATGGCACTGGGCATAATTGCTAAAAAAAAAAACCCTCTGTTCTTGCGCACACAAGTGCCAAGGAAAAACATAAAGTAGAATGCACAGCAGGACTTAAGCGAAAGCTTTATAGGCTATAAAAGCATAACTAAGAGCTATTTTGTCATACAAGAGAGAGGGGGCCACAGGAACAAGGAAAACATAGATACAAGGAGAGTAAGACCAATGAAAATAGAGAGAGAGAAGCAAAAAGAGAATGTCAGATTGTGGATTTAGGTAATACATCATATCAGGTTGCACCAATTAGTCTGTTTTTGAAAGCTGAACTTGATGGTCAAAAATGTAACTGCATGTAGCATGCATAGACACCATGAAAAAGAGAACTATACTTAAACTGGTGGCAATGCAGTACTAATTAAGTACCACCTTGCATAAAGCTCACAAAAATGAGGGGATATTTTTTCATGGAAAATTTCATTTAGAAGTATCCCCTAATTTTGTGAGCAGTATATATGCCTTACCTTCCCAACATTAAGAATATTATTTATGTAATAATATAATTATAATTATATAATTATATATAATAATATAATCATGAAATGCATTGATAGTTACAGAACATGGTGTTTAATATACATAGTTGTATGTTAATTTTTTCTATTATTATAATAATCTGTGATTGTGGAAACAACAAATATTTGAAGGAAAATAATAAACCTACCAGAACCCCAAACTGCCGTAATGCTCCCAACACCTTCTAACAGCTAGGTCAGAACAGGTTAGATGGTGGGTAATTGGTCAAAATGCCCTTCCTGCTTTTCATAGTCCAATGATGCACCCATTCTCAAAGTCAGTCAAATGGGTAAAATGTATTTGAGTTCTTGAAGATGCATTGGGACTTTCAGATCATTGATTAATTCTGTTATTGGTGAACTAGGAACTAGGGGCTGCAGTTGGCATGAAGAATGCCATCTATGTGTTTTTGACAGAAACCCTTTGCATGATAATTTTCTCACTTCTGTATATTGCAGACCTCTACCTGCCGAGTTCATCTGTCGCTCCTGTTTGTTATTTTCTGGCGGACTCCTCAAGGTGTGCATAGAAGTGCTGCTTTTACGTCACAGAAGTTCTATGACCAAAATCTATAAAAAATATATAAAATTAAGTCTTAACACTTATAACTTTATGCTATATTTCTGAATATTTTATTGGATAATACATGATTTAATGGCTAAATTAAAGCAGAACCTACCTAGCAGAATGACGAGACTGAAACTGAATTTAAAAATGTATCCCAGTAAGTACACAAATATTGTAACAAGACAAATAAGATAAAAAAAATTCATTTTATCCAGTCTGTGATTACTGATAACTTTTTTACTGTGCACAAGGGCTTTAATCTTATTAAAATTAGATAGTATCACCATTAAATAGTATTTTTTAATGAAAATAAAATGATAATTAAAATAGGTTTTGAAATGACAGAAGACATAACTGTAACTAGTTCAATTAGCTATTTCTATAGCCCCTCTAGCACAAGTAAATCATGTAATAAATCAAACTGCTACATAATTTATGTCACAAACAAATGAATCAAGACCAATGAATATTAAAATATGACAACGTGGATTTACAGCTGAGTGAAATTGTTCTTATTCTACATTCAGCAACACCTGCATCAGCTTCAGAGAAGTTATTTGAACTATTTGACTATTTATTTGACACATAATAACACAAAGGAAACAAGTTTATAAACAAAACAATATTCATATATTCAATACTCAGTTTAGAGGTATATAACTTACACACATCTGCTGGAAAATAAAACTTATTTAATTAAGTCATGCTTTTACATGACAGGTTTTTGCTAGTGCCATCTTTTATGCCAGGCAGCAGGGTTGGTTTATCGTCCTCAGTGGCTTACAGCATGAATAGCAGGTTCAGCCAACCAGGCTTATTTTTGTCATCATTTATGTGTTTATTTTATATTATTTAAAAATGATATTATTTTTTAAAAGTTGGTAATTTTTTTGTTCATAGTAACATGGGTTTATGCACTTTCTGGTGGTGGTTAGGTGTCTGTGCTACTCACCTTTTATAGCAACATACTTTGTTTAGTTAGTGAAGTTCCTCCCCTCAGTTAGTTAGCCAAAGCCAAACACATGCCTCTCAGACTCAACACTTTCAACTTAGGATCCACACAACCTAAGAATAGGAGTACTCTGAAGTGAAGTGGAGATTTGCAGATGCTGGAGGGTGTGCAGTGTGAGGCCTTGGCATGCAGCTCTTTTACCGGCTATATCTTGTGCATTTGGGCAATTTAAAATAAATGCTTCATTATTATTTTTTTTTTTTTTTCTGGTGTTCTTGGTCCTACTTTTAAACCCCAACCTATAAAAACTAACTGAAAACCTGTAAATAAGAATGTTTTTAAATCTAAAGTTTTTCTGAATTTTAAATCTATAGTGTTTCTTGAACAAATGTGTGGATTAGAATGCTTTTCTTTACCCTGCAATGACTGTTTTACTTCTCAAACTAAAAGTCCTGCACCCTGTGAATGAAGTAGCTGTGCAGGTTTGCAAGGCTCTATGAGTTCACTCAGATACTGTGGGATCAGGATATGTAGTGCAGAGCTGTGAGAACAAGACTAATTTAATCACATTTTCTAGTATAGCTGGCACTTTAATCGCTGAATTCTGAACAAACTAGAGTTTGACTTAAAAGAGCATCTGGTGAATTTCAGAAATCCAACTTCAAAGGTAATAAATGCATGAACCCTTTTCTAGGTATCCATAAATTAAACTGTTTCTCGCACTGTTATACAATTAGAAGTATGTAACCCTTGTAATGTTGCTTCTGTGCTCAAATAAGAGGCCTGAATCAAATGACATCATCTGATTTTTAAAGATGTTCTTGGCCTTACATCGCAACTTAATCATGCAGTCTTTCATCACCTTGAGTCCAACTAATAGTACCTTAGCTCTTCTATATTTAACTAAAAGCAAATCAACATCCAATCTTTTTCTTTACATGGTACTCAGACTTGCTGATGGTAAGGACATCATTTGGATGAGTCATGCATGAAACTGCGTGAATTACTGAACCAAGCAGAAGCAACGCATGTTCAACGCTAATGATAATGGAACCTGACCCTGTTTCACACTGTACTTCACTTTATGAGCTGGGTGCATAACACAAACAGAAACAAAATGATAAAAGTCAGCTCTATTCCAAGAAAGCACCAATCCCTTAACGCATACAATATTTTCTAACCTAGCCAGTATATTATCATGATCTATAGTGTCAAATTTTGCATTTAAATTGGATAGAACAATAAAAGACGTTTATCCAATTTATTGTATAAGAACATAATATGTTACTAAGTAATCTAATTAATGCTGTATTGGAACTATGATGGGGCTCAAATCCTAACTGTATCATAAATACCATTTTCATCTTGGCGATTAAAGGGGTTTGAAATCAATCTATAGTCAGACAGCATACTAGCTGATTTGACAGTGTAGCTTGATAGCACAATATCAGCTCCTAGTAAAAAGTTGGACCTTGTTTCCCTTTCTCATCTTTCAGTCAGCTCTTTAGATCTTGTGTCATAGTGAAAGGGCAGTTGGGGTGATGCCAGATCTTAGAAGAGTGTTTAATCAGCTCAATTACCACACACATACTTCTCATCGGTGCCCATGCAACAGCTATCAGCACCTACGGACAGAACTAGAACACACACACACACGCACACGCACGCACACACACACACACACATAAACACAAACAGAGAGAGAGAGAGCGAGAGAGAGATGGGTGATAACATAGGACAGATTGTCCTGTCTAAAGTGTTGCACATATTGAATCTCTTTTACTTGCTGCTTTGTAAATTACCATAAATGCACACATGGGGAAATTACCACACTTTCAAAAAACTTGAAATTACTAGGACTAATATGCTGCTTTACGAATGTTGCTGATAATATTGAAATTCATATGCTTTATCTATGGAAGCAGTTAGTAAATCAAGTTGCCAATTTATTAGATACACCTACCAATTGTGTAACACTGCCGATTTTATAGGTAAATATTGTAGGTATATGCTATCCACCTGTGGCTGTGTGTGTCTATGTGCAAAGTATCAGTCCCCTTTATTTAACCTGTTCTTCAATAAGACAGTTGAAAAGAGTAAACAAATGAATGCTATAAACAATTAATATAGTTTGAGTTAAACATAGCATGTTGTAGAAGTTGCAGACAGAACACAATGCAACACTGTGGAAGTCTGAAGGAGAGTGTGTGTGTCTGGGCAGCTGTGTTAGGACAGCTAGAGGTCAGCAACCATGATGTCTGCTATTTGTATTCATATAAACACACACACACACACACCTGACCTTACCGTAGCTCTTTCTTACAGTTCTTTTGTTTTTTCAAATAAGTTGCAATTTTTGTTGGAAAAAAAATAAAATAAAATGTCCTTTCTAAGGACCACTCATATCTGTCTATCCTAACTGCTGCTGTAATACTATACTAGCATGACTGTATCCCAGTTTAAATGATTTACTGTATATTTGAGTAGATCATAGAATACAGCAATTTACATAGTCAATCATTTAAACTTTATATTTAAATACCCTATACGTAGTAGACAGATTTTTTGTATTTGCACAATGTCCAGACCAATACGCAACTTAATATAACTGCATATAACAATAAAACCAGCTAACAAGTTACATAAATAATGATATTAGCAAATAAAATGTTCAGTTTTTCTTCAAAGTAATTTTACCTTAATTTAAAAACAAAATAATTTTAGATATTGGTTTTGGTCATTTTATAAGTTTTATTTTAATAAGAGATTTTAGTTTTTAAAAAATCTTTAATTCATTAATTTTCATACCTGATTAACCCTATTGCTGGGCTTGGGGTCTAATCAGTGCAAGGCAATGACCTCCATGAGACAGGGCACCAATTTTTTGTAGGACACGCACATGAACACTTGGATACTTCAGAGTAATGACTTTTAATTAACCAGAGAAACTTTAAAATAAAAATTGCCAATTGTAGTTGAATATGTGACTTATACAAATTAGGCATTTGTAGTATGATGTGAATGCTGTCAATTTTTTAATAATTATTATTATTTATAATAATCTATAATAATATTTATAATAATTATATAATAATAATAATAATAATAATAATAATAATAATAATAAAAAGAAGAAGAAGAAGAAAAAGAAGAAGAATGATAATTTAGTTTAAACTGAACTTTTTGAAAAATTATTGTCCGGAGAAGAAAAGGTGCGCAGTACCATGAGTCCTGTGCCAGGCCAGTAGTGAAGCATCCTGAGACCATTTGTGGGGTTTGTGCAGAATTATGCCTAAAACACTACCATGAATAAGGCATGGTATCATCCTCTAAGAGCAACTTCTCTCAATGATCCAGGAGCAATCTGGAGATGAACAATGCCTTTTCCAAAATTTGTGCAATCTCACAAAACTTATGGCCATGACTGCACACACACACACACAACAACACTCTGTTTGAATTCTGTCTGCTGCTTATCAGCAATCACCATCTCACACATACACTCATACATGCCTTTACGCAGACATGACCTCTACAGTCTCCTCTACAGTCCCTTCGGGTAATACAAGTTATTAATAATCTTGAGATATGCTGGGTAGTCAGGTGGCCCAAGGGGGTCTTAGTAGCATGCAGTTGAATCACTTTTTGAATTGCATTAGACATATACAGACATTATTAGCCTGAAGCAGTGGTGAGAGGTGCTATTGGTTAGATTTTCTGTTTTGCTGTCAGTAAGGCATACAAAACAAAAACATCTATATTAAACAGGGTTCCTCTCTGGAATCCCGACACCATAAAATCACATGTCTTATTTAAAGTTCTTCAAAATCTGTCTTATTTTCTTATTTCTTTTATTTAGTTTCTATACACCTTACTTTCTAAACCCCATGCTAATATGCGTTGAATAACAATTGAATACACATAACATTATAAAATATTTCATTAAAACACAAGAAGTTGCAAAACATTATGTTCAGTTGTGCCTCTTTTTACACACTGATTTTCAGAGTCTCTGGCACATTTACTTTAAGATCTACTCACCATGTGGCCATGATGAACATGTGTACAGTCTCACTTCTGAGCATATGGTGCAGAGGTATGGCTAAAATAAGGCTCAGAGATTGGGCGTTTCTTATTAGACCTAACAGTGTTTCTGTTCATTTCAGTCTCAAAGGTCACAAAAACTTGCCTTTATGCTACTGAATTTATTACTACTGCATTATGTAATTTTAAAATGACTGATAAATCCAGATATGAGTGGTTGTAATGTTGATCCCATTACAAACGTCTGAGAAGTTATAATTGTCTTTCTGCAATTCGTAAGTTGTTGTATCACATGACCTCAAGTAGGCACTGTTACAAAAATTTCAGAAAGGAGTTCATTACCTTTTCTCTCCCCTTTTTGGTCCCTTCTTTGGGCGTTTAGGTGCCCCAGCCCATATTTTTTGCATTGGACCCTTCACTTGGTCTCTCAGGCATTAGCCTCACTCTATATTAACGATAACTTACTGTAATATAGCAATATGAATCACATTATATTATTGTGGATATTTAAAAAACATTCTGTTAAATACATTAAGGAAGCTACTTTAGGGAGCAAACCTGTATGGAAGCCAAATCTTATTTTCTGAGTGAATGGGGAGTCTTAGCAGTGGCTCATCATTTAGCAACATTTATTAGCAGTATGTCCTTGCACTAAAGAAAAAGAGCAAGGAAATAGTGGAGATTGAAGCAGAGGAAGTGAGTCAATAAAGCTCTATAAACCTCATACTCTTGCTGGCTTTTAGGCCATAAAAGAATCACCTCGTAACCGCACCATGTGAATGCACAAATCAGTCAGTACTGCCATTAACTGCTGGAACAGAATATTGTCTCGCATTTCACTTCAGTTAATGTTACACAATGTTCTCTCTGACCAAATAGGTTGTTGACCTCATGTTTATTTTCATGCACTTCAAGCCAAAGATGGCAGAACACTATGCTTGGCGTCAAACAATTACTTCCTCATCATGTCAAAAACCACTGGAGTATTCCACATTTTTTTCAGCAACACCAGAACTAAAACCTTCCAGACACTGAATTGTGGTCAGAATAGTGTTCACCATCCAAATGTCATGATTACCTAAAGGTACTTGATTGTATGGTAATAACTGATTATAATGTTATTATCGTAACACTGTCATATTTTTAAAATATTTGCAGGTGTGTGTTTGTAGATTTAGATATAATTTGCAACCAAAGAAACAACCAAAATTGGGTTTATAGTGAATATATATCTAAAAAGCACAGTAAGCAGTAACATTTATTTAGCAGTTTATTGATTCAATAGCACATAATTATATATATATATTTCATATAGAAATTTCAATTTCATGACAAATTAATCATATGTAATTAATATGCTGTGTCTGCACAGGAGTCACACACATAACAGACCTGTCAGTAAGTCATTAACATTTAAATGCCATTTTTTGAAAATACGCCAAGGATTGACAATGCAGTTAGCTGTAGCCATACAGCCCCACTCTATATGAAAACAGAGCCAGGTCTTAAAAATCACAATGCTTATTGTTTATTGTATCATTGTATCAGTGAAACATAAGTGAGCTTGCAACTGAGGCAAATACTCATGTGTACATGCCGGAGGGTCAGCATTTTCTCTAGTGTGTGGACCACACAGAGTGTAATCCTGATATTCAAGACTCTTGCACCTAGATCAGATGATGACAGATGAGCAAAATGTAGTATGTGATAGCAAAAATATTGTTTTCTTCTTCATACCTTCTTACTGTGCTCTGTGACAACTTGGAGCTAGTTCAGTCAAAACTGTGGGAGAATCACAGACTCTGAGGGCTGCGAGACATGTTAAAGCAGCAGCCTGGAGTCACAACGCTCTGTTGGTTAGCTGTGTTTGGGTAAAGAGCGAAGCTGCCCTGATAAAGCAGACAATAGACTTTTCACAGATGAGACATGAGACATCCGACACACAGTTTGGCTGTACTATATACTTTCCTGGTTATCTAAGAATAAAATCTACCCACAGAGCTTATGCAGATATATGTACACACATGCACAAGCACCATAGTTTTTGGGAACATATTAATATGTAAGCTCATACAGGTCTATGCAGTAATTACATGGCTCTTACTTTCAAAAATAATATATGCAGTCACTCCAGTTAAAATAGTAGAATCAATTAAACATGGTAAGCACAGAGAAAAAACAAGGAATGCAATGCTCCAAGTGCCTCTGGCAGCAACATCAGCTTCAGAAATGCATGTCGGATGCCTCATTTATAGAATTTCCATGGGTAAGTAGCTGCACTCAAGGCTAAGAGGCTAAGAGCAAGTGTTGGCGCTGGTGGTATAAACATGGCTCCACTGGACTCTGGAGCAGCAGAATTTGTTGTCTAGAGAAATCAATCACAATGGCAGTGTTACAAACAGTTTGGTGGATGGCGGTAGAATAGAAAGAGCTACCTGCTGAGAATGCTATTTACAGAAAAAACTGAAATTGAATAGCTTACTTGAATCTATATACAACTATTTATATGAATACATATGGGTAAATTTGCAAGTCAAAATGAGTGATAATGTTACATCCATAAGACAAAATTCTGTCTAGCTTGTTTTCATAGTCAAAATAAAGTACAATCAAGACCAATGCTAATTAGAGTAATTAGTTAATCTTCCTCTAAATGTATAAACCTGCATACCATATAAGCCCATCATCAGTGTTCTAGGCTGCCCAAAGCAGACTACAGAACCATCTGTATAATACAGTTTTGTGCTGCAGCAGATGCATCAGGGCGAGTGATCTGTTCTAGGATCCAGTTCAGGAAAAAAATTAAGGTACATGACTTAGCTGGAAAATGTCTTTTAAAACTTCTTGATTAAAAATTAAGGTTATGTGCAAAGTCATTTCTCAGAAAGATGTCGGTTCTAAATAGGGGCTCTTACTTTTATTACTGTGGACGGAATATTAAAAATGTAGGTCACAACATGCTGGTAGAAGCCTATGCATCTTCCTGTCCCCAGCTCTGTTGCTGACTACAAGCTATAATCGTTTGGCAATTTAACTAAAACAAATGCAATAGTGTACTAAAGCAAAATATAAAAACACTTGATAACTGCACTAAACATAGACAGGGATTACAAATATTATACAGGTTAAAACATTATTCTACAACCACCAACATTAGGATGCTAGAGTTAAATTTGTAAAGTAATGTACTTCAGTGGAACTTTATATAGACATTGGAGAAACTAGATAATATGTGTTCTGACAGTGACCAGAAGATTGAGCACTAAATCACAAAAAAACATCAAGTGGATCCCTGAGTAAGGTGCTTATTTAATCTACTAATTAATCTACTTAGATCAATTGTGAATTATTCTCAATAAGACTGTCTGCTTTGTATGGTAAATGTAAATACATTATCATCAATTATTATTTATATGATCAGTCAAAATGGTTCTGATAAGGGAATGTACTCTCTAAATTAAAATATCTAAATTTGATACTATTTTCCAGAGATAATGTTTATTTTGTTCAAGGTTAAAGAGGGGGCAAGAGCCAATACTGAACATTTTGGATGAGGCATGAGGCAGTAGTGCATCAGTCAGGGATCATGAATGGTTGCCAGGGGAACGACCCTGTCTGGTACATTTATGTGTCTGTGTGGTGCCCGACTCAGCTGAACTTACTCAAAGCTGAATCACCATGGTGATGTCTATAAACCATGGTGGTCTAAAGTAACCAAGTGCCATACCAATGCTATTTCAAACTTTCTGATATGAAATAACCTATATTTATTTTACCAGTATACATCGCTGAATGAATATTAATATATACTATACACATAGGATAATACACATTAGATATTTATATGCATATTTTTGCAAGCAGGTACAGTACAGTACTGTCTCAGGCCACCATCAATGTGTTGTTTTAGCAATAGCATAATGATTATATATAACATATTGTCAATGACTGGACCCAAAACTTTGTCACTCAATATGATATTCATAGCAGTCTATGTGAACTTTGACAGATTTCACCCTGTTCCTCTTCCTAAAAAGTGGTTCCTTGGTTGCTACTCTTCCAAAAAGACCATTACTGATCAACTCTTCTTTGAGAATAGAAATGGTTTTTCTCTTTGTTTTACTGCACACATCTATACTATGTCTTATGGCTCTATGCCAAGAAATGATTATACTTGTAATTGTAATTACGTTTGGACATTATGCTATGGTTATAACAATGGTATGTCTGCTCTAATGGTGGCCTAAGACTATTGCCCAGTACTGTATATGCGCAGACTGATGTACACAATACCCACAAACCTAACATTCTAATAGTACCTCTTTGTCAGCCTCTTGCACTCTGCAGAAAAAGCGGGCTCTTGATTTGAGACCTACTACTTAACCCCTCTCTCTCACTGTGTTTTGTTTTACTAGCAGAATACAAAAAAAGACCTCTTTCTCTACATTGCCGCTTTTCCTTCTCACTCACCTTCCCTAATTTCTGCACCTCCAGCCACCTTGCCTTCTCTTAAAATTTTTCTCATGCCTTCCCTGCCCCCAGTTCCGAAGTTAGTAGAATAAACAGTGGAGCTCTCACTCATATAAAGGCCCAATTCTTCTCCTGTGTGTTTAAAAATGGATACAAAGAAAAACGTGCATGATAATTTTTGGCATATGGTAGCTTACTCTGGCTAGACAGTACTGCTCCTTGTTCTCATAAATGTGTCTTTAAGAGACCCACAGACACTAAAACCAGCAGCCTGGTTAGAGAAGAGTGGGTCTCCTATACTCCGTGGCACTTTTTTGGATTTCCGCAGTGCACCCCTACATGTCTGCAAGTTAAATGTCTGGAAACAGGAGCCACTCTCAGGACTCATATTTTGTGACCGCTGCCAGCAGGGGGATGTTAATGCAACAGTATGTGGTGCCAGGCTGGCACAGAGTCAGACAAGAAACCATCCATTGATTAGAACAACTGACAGTTCAAGGTTTGATAGTAAGTGGAGAAGTTGATCTTGAAATGGAAGGGTGATCTTCTTGGCCCTCCTCCGGGTGCTTCGCTTTTTGACTTGGAAGATAGGGAGTTATCTAGTTGTTGTCTAGTATCTGGTTATCTGAGGCTCTGGTTTTAATCATTCCTCTTTACTGTTGGCTAAACTAAGAGAGCTGTTAGACTAAAGGAATTTAATTGTCCCAACAAACAGAGATAATGCAAATACTCATGTTATCACTATAGAGATCGTGTAGCATGCACTGGAGGATTGGTTTACTGGTTTATTTCAATTGTTGGAAAAACAGGAGGCTGAGAATAATAGAACCAGGTAGAAGAAAAACAAGTTGAAAGACATTATTACTTAACAAAGTACAGACAGTGATTAATTGTGTATAGCATACAACACTAGAAAGTAGAAAGGATCAGAAGGTGAACTACAGAAGATTAGCAGACAGGCACTGATTATGTGCCTAGATTAGTTAACAAAGACATAATTTTTTTAAATGAAGAAAGTTGAAAACCTTATAAACTCATAAACGTATGCTTATTCATTGTGGGTTATGTTCATTAACACTGATCAGCTCTGGGCTGGTGATGAGAGATCGAGCATCTAAGCCCCAGGCAAGCAGTTACTAATGATATGTTTGTTTTTTTATCTGTTCCAATTTGTTGTTTTTTGCTTATTTATCACATTTTTCTTTAATAAAGCTATACTTATGAATTTCTGTTTTCTAAGAAAAACAACAACAACAAAAATGGAAATTACCAGAGTCACCCCTTTTGAAAAGTGTACAAATTCAGTAAATATCAGATAGCAGACAAAGGATAATTATCACCAGGTAAAAAATACTGTATTGCCGTGACTATTTTGTTGTCTTATCTGACTTTTCTTATCTTATTTCACTCGTCCCCATCCCATGTGATTGTATCATTCTCACCCTTCTTCCTCTGTCTTGTCCATTGATATGTGTGTGTGTGTGTGTGTTTTTTTTTTTTTTTTTACAGGGGGTGGTATCATGTTTAAGAGGTAGTGATTGTTAAAGTGATTGGGGCTACAGGGAAGCAGATTAGATTGTGTTCAGAGTTTCCCCCAGTTTTGGCTGTACCAAATAGGGAATACAACAGATTTTGGTCTTCTGTATGTTTTTGTTGCAAAGTTACACTTTTAGTGTAAACTAACAATCCATCCCTCTACCAGCCCATCTGCTACTGATCTACATTTACATTTAGTTATTTGACAGATGCTCTTGTACATAATGACATTCAACTGATACAGTATTACTATCCAGGGACTTGTGGGTTAAGGACCTTGTGCAAGGGACCCAACAACAGTATGGCAGAGATGGGATTGGATCCCTGGACCTTAAAAGCTTTGTCATCTCATTTTGTTTCTATCGTTTCCTCCAAAAACAAATATCAAGATCAGTACAAAACAATTTACTGATAAAGCAAGCTACCATCAGATCTAAGTATGATCTTCACAAAACAATGTTGTTTAACTGTATCATGTCATGAACAAAGAACACTTCTGAGGACCTCATAAAAAGGTTTTTGAAAAAAGATTTAAAAAATCAGACCAACTGTTGGCTAAAATCTCTCTAAGCTAATATGCTTAATTGTTTAACAGTTACCAAAAACAATTAGTTGCAGTTGTTGCTGCACAAAGGGGACAGACCAGATAAGGAAGAGCAAAGGTTGACATACTTTTGGTATTCAGAGATGTGTAACCCTTTTATTAATAAATACATGACTAGTGTATATGATATTTTGGTCTCATTTCTTTAATGGGTTCTTTTTATTTACTTCTAGCCTGATGATGTTTTAGGTAATATTAGTGAAGATGTCTGTATGTCTGTCCAGTCAAATCAATTTTACTTATAGAGCGCTTTTTACAATGGAACTTTGTCTCAAAGCAGCTTTACAATATTATACTAGTAAAAGGTCAATCCAAAATTGAGCAACAGTGGCAATGAAAAACTCTATAAAGTCCAAAAAGGAAGAAACCATTGGAGCACCAAGATTTAAAAAGGGACCCATTCTTCTTGGGTCGCCTAGATGTTAGTTAAAATACTTAGGTTTGTATTAATGGTAAAATTAAGTAAATAATAACAATTAAATAAAATAATTTATTTTTTATTTTTTTAGATTTGTAGCTAAGTTTTAATGGCTTGTATCATTAAAATTGATACAAAAGCTGCACTTGAAAACAAAACATAAAGATGAGAAACAAAAAATGTACACTGTTTTAAAAGCTGTATACTGACTACTTTACATTGTGTCATATGCTGCCAGAGATGCTACCAAAATAATAGTATATGTGATGTGCTTTTAGGAGCAACCTCTTTGCAGTACTTAAGAATGATAATGCATAAACATCAATTGATTGTTTTTTCAAACTTTTTGAATATAAATTAACCAGTGAGCACATTTTAGTGATAAAACACATAACCCAAGCTTTGCATTTTGCTCTTTATCTTATACGTAGGAACATAACATTCCTATCTCTGTATTACAAGATGACAATTCTCACGTCACCTACATTAAAAAATGTGTCCACTTCATTAAACATTGAAATATTTGCTATAGCATCCAAAGTGTATGCTGCTGTGACAAAATGTAGGGAATAAATGAAAATGAAATACTCATTAATGAAATCTTCCCTAATTTGTGTGAGCAGTGTAGTTGGTTTGACTGATTTTAGTTACAGAAAAATTCTGAAGAATACTTCTTGTGACTAGTACATATGTTAAGTGAATAAATGTCATTACAATACTGTTGAATTCTTCACCAAGGTGACTTTTCAAGAAGCATGAAACATATGGGACTCTGCTGCAATTAAGGTAAACCTTCATATTTAACCTTGAATTTGTAAAACCCTTTACCGGAAAGTAAATGATCTAGTGAGTTTTAAACAGCTATAATTAATGTTTTTTTTGTCATATTGCTCACCCATGCTGGCATGCTTAATAAGAAAATGCTGCTCAACTCTTTATAATGTAAACCCTTCAGAATGATGTGATGCAGCAACTACATGGTGAAAACCCTAACAAGTCCAGTCTGATCCTGAACAGAACAATACCAGATCAGATCTGCATATCTGCATGAGATGTGATGCAGTCCAGCCACCCAAGAACCTAAAACTCCCTGCTTTTTAACACCCCAGTTTCAATTCAGTTTATAGCCTCTTATCAGACACTCCTCTCCAAATGAAGCACTAACTGGTGACAACCATTGATTATCTGATTTCTGAGCGTAGACACGTCTGCTGGACCAGATCTTAAAGTAGTTCATTATGTGAGGTGTAAGGACACAAAGTGTGCATTCAGTACAGTCCAGTTAACACAGAGCTAAGGTGAAGTAGAAAGGGTTGTGAAGGTTGCAGGCAGTTTCTATTGTAATTGTCACAAACTATAGTCCCTCAAGGTCCCCTCTCTCTACTGTATGGCCTCCTGTCCCAAACCACTAAGAAAAATCTATGCATCTTTGCAAAACTAGTCACCACAGTTAAGGATCAGAGGGATTTTTGGAGGTATTTTCACTCTATCCAATCTGAATCCCTTTGTTTATTATGTGTAAATCTGTGGACTAAGCAGTTATCAAAATGCTTATCTGAATAAAATACTTTGGTCAAGCAGCAAGGATATCTTTTACAAAAATATTTGCACTAACAAGCGTTAGTACCACTGACGCCACAAAGAAAGAAAACACTGATAAATTTCTAATTCCACAAAAATGACCTCCAGTGTGGCAGTTGAGATATCAGCGCCAAACCTTACTCAAGAAAAGTCCTCAAAGCTCTTAACAGAGAGGCTTAGAAACAAGCCAAGAATTATCTGGCATGGACAATGGCGATTTAGTGCTGACCTTAAGCCTTGCTATGTTTATTATTTATTCAGAAGCTGAGTGGACCAACTAGCATGGCCTCACAGAGTTCATTCATAGTGTGCATAAACAAACCCAAAGCAAGAGCCAGGTGTAAAGTGGCACCCACCCACCCGCATGCACGTACAACATTTGGCTGACACATCCGCATAGTAAACACTCTCAAATGTACCTTTTCTGTTCTCTCACGTACTTAATAGTAAGTGCAACGTTTAGCAGTTCTTTCAAGTTGAGAATGCATGCATTGGGCATAATAATACACATGTGTGTAATAAGCAGGGTGCAATTCTTTGTCATTGGACCATCATCCCATCAAATTGGGCGTAAACACACAACACAACACAATAACAAAGGCAGACAGAGTACCCTCAGCCCTTTTGCCTAACTGGGCGCAAATGTCCTTTTATTAATTCCAAAACCCTTATCATGGCTTCTTTGAATATGTTGCTAGTTGCTGCTATAAAATCTGTCTGTGATTATAAATTATTTCTGAAAGGAACAGACTGTCCTCATGCCCTGTATTTGTGAAAGGGTTTAAAGCTATCTTGGACCAGCCATCATTTCCCGTCCTTCATACAGAACCCCACTTAACTCACCAAAAACAGAAACCACGAAGAATATAGAGGTTGTCGAGCCCCCATCCTATTTTCAGGAAGTAGATGGATGAGATAGCAAATTGACAAAAAGGGGTCTGTGTGAAAAACGTTGCCCTTTACTTCATATCAGATCATCAGAGCGTTACAGGAAATAACACAGACTTTTATAATGACTTGCAACAACAGGAAATGAGAAACAATAAAACAGTAACTTCAAAGGAGTAACATGAGGATGAATTATGATAATGTAGTGCCACTACAGAACATCTTTTCTTGAATCATGGTATCACAACCCTATTTAAAGTAATTTAATAGGCATTCTTATCTAAAGTGACTTACTTTTTTACATTTTCAATCTTACAACTTACAGTCAAACAGTTTTGGGTTGCCCAAAGGTCTAAGAAGTGTATTTCTACCTAGTGGCCAACATTTCTGAGTACATACTGAAGTTGCTAAATAAGTATACAGTATAGACAGTACAATACTATGCACATTTATTGGTGTTAGGTTCCCCAATTTATTACGTGTTTGCATGGCATCGCCATAAACATAAACAAAACTTAATACTAAAAGCAGTGCTTTTGGATAAAATTTTTGTTTGTCCACCAATGTTTGTAGTCTGTATACTGGAAGCCCAGGAATACCTGCTATATATTTGAGGAATATATTTGAGTGGTAAGCACTATGAATACATGTGATAGTTTGTGGATCTGGTATTAGTTTCAACCACGGCAGCATGTATGGGGTTTTTACATACTCCACTTTCACTGTAGGGTTGATAATCCACCAAAGAAAAAATATCCAGCCAACAGAAATTGTCCCTGTGGTCAGAAATTGGCACTGGTGAAAAACTAGAGGAAGAACAAATTTCTGAATAAGTTCTGGGAGATTGCATGAGACAAATATATGTTCCATTAAGATTGTCAGAAGTAGCAATACTGAGGAGACAGGAGACGGAGATGCAGAACAATGGGTGTTTATTTTTCAGTGTTTGGCAGAAGCAATGAGTCAAGTGTGATGGGAGGCGAGAGGCAGGAGGAGCAATGGGGCGATGCTGCTGCAGTGCAGGGTTCGA
>JAVSBV010118437.1:0-19734 GCA_033117975.1 Parotocinclus spilosoma | reverse complement strand
CTCCACCCTGGGATTGAACCTGGGACCTTCTTATTGTGAGGCAGCGGTGCTACCCACCGAGCCACCGTGCTGCCCGTAGTGAGTACTAACTAGCACACATCCAGCCTACATAATCCCACATTTCCTGTTAAAAAGACCTGGATATGCTGTGGTATTTATATGATAGCGACAAGAATATTCTGGTTTAGAGAGTGTGATGGTCACTAGCAAAGCAGTGGTGGCTCTAGACCATCTGAGGTGGAGGCACCAGGCTGGGGCCAGTGGCTATGTTGGTGAGAACTCCCACTATAACAAGGGACTGATCAAAAGCTTTATACGTTAATGTAGTAAGTATTGGTCTCCAGCATGGGACACTTTTTGTGCTAAACAGAAAAGGCCAGTATGTGTTCTGATTTGGACACATGGATGTGCTTTATCAGAAAGTAGTACTTTATCAACAAGTAACGACTGTAGGCTACCTATTAAAATAAATAAAGCAGGCAAAGAGGGAATATGTTGTCTTTTGGAAACTAATACTGGTCATTAAATGCTGGGATTGTGTGATAGTGATCACTATCGTCATTGGATGCTGATACTGGTCACAATGCTAACACTTGCAGGTTATGACCCTGGAAATCATGTTGGTGTTCAAATATGTTCCATTAATTGCCATGCTGGTAAAAAAATTTAATTATGTGTGATCATTGTGCGCTAGTGTGATTGGACTGTGGTAGCCTAGCGGTTAAGGTACTGGACGCTGGACCTCCATTATTGAGTCCTTGAGCATGACCCTTAACCCAAAACTGCTTGGATTGTAAGGTTGTATCAGTTGTAAGTCGCTTTGGATAAGGGCGTCTGCTAAATGCTGTAAGTCTAAAACATACATTATCTCACAAAAGTGAGTACTCCCTTCATATTTTGTAACTGCTTTATTATATATTTTCATCAGTGACAGTGGACAGCACTGAATATATCAGGCTACAGCTTGTAAAACAATGTAAATTTGCTGAAAAAAAAACCATTGTTGCTCTACATCAACTCAGAACAGGCCTCGCCATGGTCGACCAAAGAAGTTGAGTGCAATTTCTCACCGTCATATCCAGATTGTATCTTTAGAAAATAGATGTACGAGTCCTGCCAGCATTGCTGCAGAGGTTAAAGCAATGGTAGGTCAGCCTGTTAGTGCTCAGACCATATGCCACACACTGTATCAAATTGGTCTGCATTGCTGTCATCCCAGAAGGAAGTCTCTTCTAAAGATGATGCACAAGAAAGCACGCAGACAGTTTGCTGAAAATAAGCAGATTAAGGACATGGATTACTGGAACCATGTCCTGTGGTCTGATTAGACTAAGATAAAATTATTTGGTTCAGATAGTGTCAAACAATCAGCTGAGGAGTGCAAAGACAAGTGTGTCTTGCCTAGAGTCAAGCATTTGGTGTGGGGCTGCCGGCTGTGGGCAAATACAGTTTATTGAGGGAACCATGAATGCCAACATGTACTGCGACATACTAAAGCAGAACATGATCCTCTCTTTTCAGAAACTGGGCTGAAAAGACATTAATGCCTGTGTGTTGAGTTATTTTGTGAGCACAGCAAATTTACACTGTTATAGAAGCTGTAGACTGACTACTTTACATTGTATCAAAGTGTCAAAGTGTGTTAGTGTTGTTTTATGAAAATATATAATACAACAGTTACAAAAATATGAGGGATGTGCTCACTTTTGTGAGATACAATATATGTATTTTATACATACATGTACTGAGAGAAAAACTGATCCTGATTCAGAATCAGATTAATAAGGAATTAGACATTTCAATAGAGTACCTTAGGTGTACTGAGGATGTTCTGAAGTACATAGGAAAGAAACAAATCCCTGGAGTTTATTTTGTAATTGTTTTTTATTTTTATAACTCTGTCATTTAAAGGGTATATAATCGGCTTGCAGTGATTGGGGTTCTTTGCTACAATGTTCTGTTACTGTAATAATATGTAATTTAAGCCTCTCCATTTCTAATACGAATTTCTCTGGCCATTCGACATGTCTCAAAAAATCCACAGCAACAGGTCATCAGGGCATCGTTACATATTGTACCCTGTAAAAGAGATAAAGGATATAATGAAACCCATATATAACTTAACACATATTACGATTTTATAATGGTGAACGTCATTTACGGTCATAGAAACTCCCCAGACAAAACATCAGTCATCCTGTGTGTAGTAACTTCAGGCTCCTGCAGATGGTGTTACACGAGGATGATTGTGTTATAAATACCCGCAAGGTGTGTGATGGGATTCATAGACTAAGAAGAGGTGGTACAGTGCAGTAAATGTCTCGTTTGATATGTGAAATATGGGTCATAAAGCAGAAGTTAATAATTGGCAAGAAGGGGCGATTTGTCACATACAGTGTCGTATGAGTCTACCAGCAATGGCAAAAATCCCTGTCTACAGGAAATTCTTATCAGAATTGTGGACAAAAGAGACAAGTCATGATGGACAAGGACCACAAAATCCCCAGATATGAATCCCCTTGAAAATCTGTGATTACCTTCGTCAATGAGCAACGCACCAGGAAAGCCAGCTTTGATGCATGATTGGCTGAACATTGATGTTGCCTAAATCCAAAAACTTGTCCAATACATGCCAAATCTGATTGCAGCTGTTATTTATACTCAAAGTTATTACACATTTTTAGTTTTTTTTTTTGTCTGGTGAGCTTTTTCATGACTCATATATAATTCTGACAGTATTTTGCAACAATGGAACTTACCTGGATGCCATAGGTCAATCTCATGTGTGTCCTCATAGCAGCCATGCCTCCAGGAACACATGCCAGGCAAGCATTCTCACCATACTTATTTGCTGCATAGCAACTCAGTGCAATTGGACAGATACAACCCAAGGCACCTGGGTGAATTAAAATAGGAGGGACAAGCTCTTATATAAACACCACGTATATGCTTAATGGAGCTTTCTATGCAAATCTTGCAACTTTCTAATCAATCAGTGCAATAAAAGCAGTTTTATAATGAAAAGTCACAGAGAAGCACTCGGAAGCAAATCGAAATATGTAATAAAAAATGTTTCACATATGCCAATAAACAATTTTTTTACATATGGAAATCTAGAATTTAGTGAAGACGAGTATTTTGCATGTGCTCATTCACTGTTTCCACTATAAATGTACACTTTCCTTAATAAAAATTTAAAAAGGCAGTAAAAAAGTAAAATATTTTTTCACACATCTGAATTTACATCATTTAGGAAGTGACTCTGGGTCATGAGAGGTGGGTAGACTACCACTGTTGTGTGCATGAGCAAGATTACATTGTATCAGTTGTAAGTCACTCTGAATAAGAGTGTCTACCAAATAACAGAAATGTAATGTAATATAATGTAATGAGACGGTGAACCAGTGTGGTGGGGGACAGCATAAGTTTGCCTTAAATATCAGTTCTTAGTGCAGCCAGTGATTGAACTTGGGTCACTGTGGTTATGAGCCAGCGCTTCCATTTCAAAAATAAAAATACGTTAACACAACGTATGCATTAAACAGATGTAAATGTGAAAGTGGTCTGCAATGTTTTATGAGCAAGTAAGACTTACATATTTGAATTTGTTATCTGCGGAGGTTGTTGTGTTAGCTAGTAAACTAACTAACTAACTAACTAACTCTTTGTGTCTCTTTCCCATGCAATCATCACACAGCCATTGTCTCACCCTACTGTTGCCTAATTGCATTCACAAATGTTGTAACAATTGTACAATATGTGAAAATATTGCATTGGCTAATTCCTAAATCCTAATTATGCAACCAAAATTTTGGAAAACGACAAATAAACATATGTAGTTACTGAACAGAAATCACTCAGTGCTGCTGATATTTAATCTGAAGATGATGACAGAGGAGAGGAACTAAATTACCTGTGATATGATTTTGTCCTGTGCTCAGTTTTACCATGCTGTGTATCCCTAAATTATCACTAAAGATGAATAACCCCCCCCCCAGAAACATTGCTTTCTTCTTTCTAAATGACACAGGTGGTCAGGTTATGGTTTTATTACTTGTTACTTGTTGTTTGTACTTACAGACAAGCAGGTCACTGCAGCAGGAGCAGAGGCTGGTGGTCCATTCACCTGTCTGCACATTTGTACCATAGGAAGCTGCGCATGGCTGATGAGTAACAGGGTTTGACATGACAGTCAGCTCAAGTGCTACACGCAGACCTGAAATGTTACCATTTTGAGAAAGAAATGACATCAGTGGAGCATGAACAGAGCAGAGTTCCAATGGTGGTAAGTACATCTAGAAAAGCAGAGCTGAGGGTTACTTTCCACAGCACACTCAACATCTTGAATTTGGCCAAGTAGGACCTAAAAAAAGTTGAGTGTCTAGCTATCTATCATTATTACAGTAAGTATGTACGTAATGTATATATTGCTCACAAAATATACTTAATTACGGGCTATTTCATTTTGAAATATCCTCATTTTTGAGAGCAGTGAATATATATACTGCTCAAAAAAATTAAGGGAACACTTGGAGTTACATTGTGTTGTTTAAGTGTTCCCTTTATTTTTTGAGCAGTGTATATATATACAGATACATACATGTTTATTCCAACTTATTAATTTTAAATAAGATATAGTGATCTGTTTAAGACACATTGAATACTGGGCTACATTAAAATATTATTAGCCTTATACTTCATTAAATAACCGATCCTCTTAGTTGGGTTGAATTCAAAGTCAAATTTTAATGAGCCAAAAAAAAATGTCCTAATGTGGATATTCAAACAAGACACTTAAATAGACTATATGACCAAAATTGTATGGGCATTACCACCAATTAGCAATCTCCGTCATTACAAACTCATACTAACACCCAAATTTTGTATACCCATTTTGCCTGTCTACAAATAGCTATATTTAGCTATGTTATACCTTTTACTTCTGAAAAGTATGAATTACATTTACATACATCTACATTATAGTACATTTTAAACGTAAAACTTAAAAAAAAAAAGTGTAAAGCAAGACTTTAGCAAGGGCTTTACATATTTAATTTTTCATCTTCACTAAACCGATTTTTGTCTACATACAACAGTAATACGCAAAAGTCTATACACCCCTGGCCAAATGACATATTTGGTCATAAGAAAATAACCTCTGCAGGGAGCAAACTTAAACATGTAATATTTCTGCAAATGTACTATATGAAAAAACTAAAGATATAAAATCTGACAGAATATTATAAAAAGGAAATATTATAAACAATCATTAAATACTGAGTGAAGCTGAAGCCACTTACCTCGTCTTCTTTTTTGAGTTTCTTGATCTGGATCACTCAGAGCATAAAGGAAGTTGTGACACACCACCGCACAATGATACACGTCTGCAGCACTTCCGATGCTCTCTACAACTCGTACTGTGGCTTGATCATGAGATAAACCATGTTAATGTTTCTTTTGGTGCAAGTGGAAATGACAGAACTCAGTTTAGTAATAAACAAGGACTCTGATCCTACATAAACTCACATAGTTAGCTTTAGAATTATTGCTGACTTTGGTGAAAATTCTTAAAAATCTAATCTTGTAAAACTGTATTTGGAGGGGAATGGCCTAATCTCACAGTAGATGATCTATAAAATCTAGTCTTTATTTGAAGTAAACATATTTTCTTTTTTTAAAAGACATATAAATAAACATTTATATCAAACCTATATTTCAGTCTCTGTATGCTTTTCCTGGTGAGGGCACTGGTTCAAGTACGAGTAAAAAGCTGAAAAAGCTGCCACTGTTGGGGCCCTTGAATAAGACACTTAACCCACACATGATCAGACTGTCTGTTGTAAGGTTGTACTGGTTGTAATTTGTTCTGAATAAGGTACATAGGTAGTTATGAGCCCACTATATAGCCAAAACTATACTGAAAATAAATAAAAATACAACACTTTTGTTCCCATTTTTCATGAGCTGAACCCAAAGATCTAAAACATTTTCTATGTATACAAAAGGCCTTTTTCTTTCAAACATTGTTCACAAATGTGTCTAAATCTGTGTTAGTGGGCATTTTTTTCTTAGATAATCCATCCAATTTTTAAAGATAATCCATCCACCTCACAGGTGTGGCATACAGTGGGGAAAGTAAATATTTGACAGACTGCTGATATTCAGTTTTCTGTTTTTTCACCTAAAAACATTGAGAGGTCTGTATTTTTTATTTATTTTTTGATACACACCAACTGTTAGAGACAGAATAAAAAATCCAGAAAATCACATTACATAATTTTTTAAGTAATTGATTTGCATTTTATTGCTTACAATCTTTTACATACAATTTGTGTTTGGTTCTTCTTTACTTCTCTCACCAAGGTTCTACTCCTGTGATTGCTCAGTTTGGCTGGAAGGCTAGGTCTAGGAAGAGTTCTGGTTGACCCAAACTTGTTCCATTTAAGGATTATGGAGGTCACTGTGCTCTTAGGAACATTGAGTGCTGCAAAATATTTTTGTAAGCATGACCAGATCCCTCCGTGCTTTGCCACAATTCTGTCTCTGAGCTCCTTGAGCAGTTCCTTTAACCCCATGATTTTCATTTGCATTGACATGCACTGTGAGCTGTGAGGTCTTATATAGACAGGTGTGTGCCTTTCCCAATCAAGTCCAATCAGTTCAATTAAACACAACTGGACTCTAATGAAGGAGTAGAACCATCTCAAGATGGATAAGAACAAACGTACAGCTTGTAAGTTAAATATAAGTATCACAGAAAAGGGTCTGAATACATATGACCGTGCGATATTTCAGTTGATCTTTTTTTAATAAATTGGCAAAACTAAATTTGAATAACTTGGTAATAAATTGACTTGTGGTAAAGTTAGCTTCCTATGGCAGTGCCACATTTAAAGTCACAAAGATCTAATAATCTAGATGCTTTTACTGTCTGTTTATGGAAATTTCATGACAATGGTGTTGATTTTATACATCTATTAGTAATGGGAATGGCTGAAAAAAGGATTTTACCCCCAAGCAAAAAGAAAGGACCAAAAACTATATGTAATAATGAATTGCAGAAGGTAGTATCAACTAATGTTGTAGTCAAGATAGCTTTGTTTAACATTAAATTATATATAGTCTAAATTATTATTATATAATAGTCTTAGTCAAATTATGTAATGTAACATATGAAAATGTAACTTTCGGAAGCAAATGATGATGGACACAGGATGTTTCCTTTTGTCAACCTAAATCAGAAGCCACCACATAAAGTGAGCTGATAGCCAGAAACATCTATTATATTTGTTTTTTGCTATTAAATGTGAAAACAACAGGTTTATCAAACAGCCAAAATGCACACAAGTGTTAACCTAAGACTACTCAATTTAATGTGTGTTCATTGATTGGATAATGAGAAATATATACTGCTTGCAAAAATGTGTGGATATTTCACGATGGAATATTTCATTTTGAAGTATCCCCTAATTGTTGTAAACAGTATAGTAATGTGGAGAATAGAATGTTTATATTTAATGACATTGGACTCAACTTGGAAACAGTTTCCGATTCCACCTTACCCTGAAGCTAAGACAAGAACAAGACCAAATGAGATTAGACAAGACTGGTCGTTTATGGTCTCAAGACCAATATGACACAACTGACATCAACAAGTCTTTAAATATACCTTAAAGTGTCACCATCATACTAAGAAATTACACTACGTGTTCCACTTTAAATCCTTTCTTTTATCTTCCCACAAATGTAAGAGTCTGGATTTCATTAGACATGTCTCAGCTTTGACTTGAACTGGGATTTTCAGGGAAAATAGAAATATAGCAGCAAAAATGTAAAATGGGTTTGGCTGTAAAAGAAGGGTGGTTGTACAGATTGGAACCTAATTTTTACTCTTACGTATGAATGATGATCCATTATGTTCTGAGAGTGTTTTCCCTTAAAGCCACTAAGAACCCCTGCATGACATTTATGAATAAGAAAGATTTTAAACAGGCACCGTGTGCTCAGGGAAATTGCACTCCATGAGATCCACATTTAGCAATGCTTTATGAGATATACTAAATATCCAAGACACTGCAAAGACTCCAAATCTTACACAAATTAGGGAATATTATGGCATATTATGGGATTATGGAATATTTCATTTTGCATCATCCACTTTTATCCACATCCATTATTATTCATAACATTGATATTCATAGTTACATATTGATAATTTATTTAAAAAGAAATAAGATGTGCAATGGATTTACTCAGCCCCTCTTTACCCTGTACATGCTCACTCTCTTACATGTACACACAAATACATGTACATTAATGGAATGTGAAATTGTATTTTATATGACAGCCCCACAAAAATGGTACAGTACATTGGTATTGTATTACATGCAGATATCTCAGAGGAACACAGGGAACTGAGAAGCATACAGAAACTGAAGCGTTTGCTAGGCTGAGAGAGTCGAGTGCATTTAACACTGGTGATCTGTGTTGCAAAGAATCAGTTCTTGTTTTTCACCCAGAAGTTAATTTACCGCCACAAATAGAAACTAAGGTGCAACTGTCCTGGGATACATGCCTGGCTCTCATAGTGACAAACCTAAGTCCAGCACACAGGCGGGACCCGAGTGGTACCTTGCAGATCATCTCAGTGCTTACGAAAAGTGCTAAACCAGCCAAACTTTGCTCAGTATTGTCTGTGTATTAAACACGGTTTAATCAAATGTTCTGCAGAAAAAGCTGCGCTGTTACATTTTTCATTACTAATGCCGTACTATACTGCTCTAAAAAATACATTAATTATTGTGAGTGGTGCATAACAGTTAAGTGCATCTGACAAAGTTAATTACCTTAAAAAAAGGATAATTGGATGATGGATATATTTGTGGTGCAAGCATGTGGGGGAAAAAAAAAAAAAAAAAAAAGTTTAAATTTTTTCCCATTTTTAAAGAGCCAATTCTGGATTGTGGTTGAATTTTCCATCAGGACAATGAGCCAACAAAAACATCAGGATAATGAGAAAATCCGTATTGAGGAATGGTTTGTATCCCTTCTCCAAGTTTCCAGCCTCATCAAGCATTATAGGAGAGTTGATGCCTTAAATGCAAATTCATTTTACCCAGCAATGCTAATAATTCTGGAGCTTTCTGTAAAGGACTTCTTATTAAACTGACTGTCATGCAATTATTGGTAAAAAGCCTGGATTCTCAGAAGTGAGCTGCACTTACAAACCACAACCACAAATGCATCACATTGCTGTTTTCATTTGTAAGTCTGATTAGTCAGTGCATGTGATAAATATCTTACGTCACTGCGCGCGTTATAGTAGAAATATGAAACAACACACAAGCACATCTCTAAAAATACAGATTGAGAGACAAGGATGAGTTCTCATTTTAATCAAAGCTTTTCATACATTCACAGAAGAGACATCACATGACAAATCTAGTAAGACAGGCCACCAGCTCTGAAATCCCTGTTTTATAACAGTTTTTTCAGTTTATAGCCATGATTAACTTGTGTTTATGGAGGTGGATTTTATTATTCTGCAGTCTCTTGGGTGTCTGTAGATCCTGACTTTAAAGGTGTAACCTTCTTCTGACCCAGAGCATGTTTTATTTTATTTCTCTTCTCTGCTTTCTGCTTTTGGACCTCTTGAAAGACCTAAAATAGTCATAAAAGCAAGGGTTGAAATAACACAGACACACACACACTGATCACTTTATTAGATACATTTCCTTGTTTCCTCACTCATTGTCCATTTTATCAGTTCCACCTACTATACAGAAGCACTTTGTAGTCTGTTTCTGTGTCACCTATAATCTAATGGTTTCCAGTGGTCGGTACCCCCATCGGACCATCACATGTACTATTTGGGTGTTGGATCATTCTAAGCACTGCAGCTACACTGATGTTGTGGTGTGTTATTCTGGGTTGAGCTGGTTTGAATGCATCTGGCAAAGCAGTTCTGATGTATTAAAAAAGTCCATCAGCAACAAATGTTTATCTACCAACAACATAAAAGCTGCTATCGCTGACTTTATCTACATAGTGGAGCAAAAATGTTAGAGTGGACAGTAAGTAAACAGTGTTTCAAAAAATCCAGCAGCACTGCTGAGTCTGATCCAATAGTACCAGCAAAACACACACTAACATGGCATCACTATAATGTCAGTGTCACTGCAGTGCTAAGAATTCTCCTCCACCCATATAGTACCTGATCTGTGGTTATCCTGTAGGGGTCCTGGCCATTTGTAAAACAGAGTAACTAAACATATTCAGATAAGCAGACATATTCAGCATACACTCTGTGCTTTGTAATTATTGTAGAACTACAAAGAGCTTCAGCATGGTAAGTGGAAATTGCAAAATGGATAATGATTGTAGAAACAAGGTGTACTCACAATATCTGTCAAATTGACAATCATTTTCAACACAATTAAATAATAAATGTTTTTTTCCTCTGTAGTCTGTAGACAGTATATCAAAAACGGGGGTAGTGGGTGAATTATATGCCTATGTAGGCACATTTTCCAATTAAATAACTTCTTTTAGCCTCACTCATTCTGAAAAGGTTCATAAAAAGTCCACAGGCATAGATTCTCTGTAGACAAACGGTGACAATAAAATGGTAAAATGTGCTGAACATCTCACTGACTCGGAAGATTACATTTTCAAGGGTTCAACATGACAGTTCAGCAACTTTTTGCACTGCCCTTCTAAAACAAAGTCCAAAAACAACGTATCTGTAAACTTTTATGGGACTTTTTACAAAGTCCCGACTAAGGCCAAGTACGGGAGGTGGGTACAGTAGCACAAAACCTTAATTAAGTAATGCTACTTATTGTAGATATAATACACAAGTATTCATTAAAAAAACCCACTTTTTTATTTAAAGTATCTTAAGAATCTTTACTGTGTTAGTATTCTGTTATATTGGGTTACATTATGCACAAGAATAAATAATTTAAAATGATGTCCAGTATTTCTGGACAGCAGTAAACTTATTTGTGATAGCAATTTCTGTGATCAGTGGTGACAATTTTCAGAACTCTTGAGCCCAGGATTGAAATCCCAAATCACAAACCGCACCATGACTATACAAAGCCATTTACAAAACATAAAGTGCACAAACGTGTGAAAAAGTACACACAGGAGGCATCAATTAAGACACGCAGCTTCATGTTTTATTATTGAACTACATTTAAACTTAATTCAGTGAGTTAATAATGAAGACATAATTAGTTTTAAATCCATGGTAGGAAAAACTACGGCTAAAAAACGGCGTGCGTGTATGTATGTAATAAAGCACTTGGCATGCAAGTTTTTTTGGTAATGGTATCAAATTCTATGTATAGTATCTGTGCTGGTCTTAAATATTTTAAATACACAGCCCAAAGATAACTTCACTGAACATGTGGAAGATGCATTGGAATGCCATATTGCCATTGGTATAGGCATTGCATATGCAAAATTCATAAAGCATTATTTATTGTGAAGTCAACCAGTGTCCAACATCAGTGCCTGACCTGATGTTCCAAAATCTTTTACAGCCCTTTTTTTCATAAAAATTAGCACAATTCCTGCATTTCAGACCTGAAACCCATTGCAGAAAAATAAACAAAAAACATTGGTACAGTAAAGCATTTTCCACTTTGAAATGCTGCCATTCCTTCTCACAACACTTAGAAGATGTTTTGGCACAGAGAATATCAAGCTATTAAGCGTGTCATGTCTTATTTTGTCCCATTCTTCCTGCAAACATAACTGTGTGCATCAATAAGGGGGCATAGTTGTCCAATTTTTCAAAAGTCTCCACACATTCTCTCTAATGAAGCACATGTTGCTCTAAAATCTCAATGCACTTTGGAATATTAATGCTACCATCACAGAAGTGTTGGCCCTGGTGATGTCTGTGATGGTTACTCCACATTAAAGTTTTTTTTAAAGTAATCCCTTTCCCATGTGGTCATATCAGCTATTGATGAATGTTTAACATTTCAGTAACTTTCTCAAGCATTTGCTGACAAAGTGGAGATCCGCTGGCCAGATTTTCTCCTCAAAACACAGCAGTTCCTGGATGCCTTTTTTGTATAAAATCATGATTACAAGCGCCTCTTGATATCACCAACATGAAATCACAAGATTTATTCAGTTTTCAACTCATTACTAACCCTAAATTGTCTAGTCCCAGCTTTCTTTTTTTTGGAATGTGTTGCAGGCCTGAAATAAAATTTAAATTTGTGGCTGAAATTTATTAACAGTCACAGCTTTTTCTAATTTGGGGATGTAAAATCAGCTCACAAAGATGTGTAAATATTAACGCCCATATTCGGTAAAATATGACAAACTATAGAGTTAAACCCGGTCATCCAAATGTGCCATGTTCTGGGAAATGGCTTAGATAATGGAAGCCCATTGTTTCCTATGGGAAAAAAATAATACCTTTCTACCTAGATACTGTATTTTTAAAACCAGTGTAAACTCTGCGTAAAATTCAGATGGGTTAGTGGTTGGGATGGCATGGTAGGAGATCAAATACCCTTATTTTACATTTTAAAATTACAAATATTTTACACTGTAATACCCCTTCTTGTACACTGTACCTTGTGCATGTTTAAATACTACTGTTAAACTGTGCATTTAACACTATTTGATCCCCACAGGCATGGTGTACTTTCAGAGATTGGGGAATACATATTACATACATAAATAAAAGTCAATTTAGAATTTATTACCTTGATGCACAGTGCTTTCTTAGCCAACCAGCGTCGAGTGGCACGTCTGTAGTACTCTGGAGGGAAGGTGTATGTGATGTCCAGCTCAGCACAGACCTTCTCAAATGCATCATAGCGTGTCCTCCTTAAGTACTTGAGCAATTTCTTTCTGCGGTCAATGCTCATCAGCATCCACCTCTTGTTAGCCTTATCCTGTCACATGAAACATAAAATTAAATCAGAAAATATGATACAACTGCAACTTAACCTTTAAAATTATTATACATATATGTGCCTATTCAAATATACCACCAAATATAGCACTCATAATCAAGAAAGGTCAAAACAGGAGCTAAGGAAAATTTAAGTGTGGAGACAACAGGCCACAATTAAAAGTAACTGCACTGCCATTACAATTTGATATGACAGTTAAAGTAAATTCATTCAGGTGTTTTACTTCTGCCAATGAGACCAGAAACCAGTTCCAAACCACAGTCACCTCTGTGAGAGATTGGAATTAAAGCTGTTAAAAGAATAACATACCAAAGTTAATTTAATCAATTCAGTGACATGACGCTGACATGGTGGTGGTGTGTTACTGTGTGTTCTGATGGTATTTGATTTTGTTTGTATGTGCATTTGGTTTATTAAACATTACGCATTAACAGCACACAGACAGGTAACGACAGGTTATTTAGACCACTTCTAGTGTCATCAATTCAAACCATGGACACCGGAGTACCTAAAGTAAACCCACATGGACATGGGCAGCACATGCAGACTCCACACAGGAAGGACCCAGACCACTCAACCTGGGGACCAAACCAAGGACCTTCTTGCTGAGACAACAGTGCTACCCTGCTGTGCTGGTATGAGTGTATCAAGCATAGCTTTGCTAATGGAGTTTTAAACCTGGGACTGAAAATAGACTACCAGCCAAGTGTTCAGCTAGCAGCATCCGGTGAGCAGTAATAAAGTATTGATGGATGGCTAGCACAAACTGTGTAGCAACAGATGAGCTACTCTCGAAGACTTTACATCAGCAAGGTGGGGCAATATGTTGAATGTCTCCAAGTGTCAATGTAAGAGCAGTGCCAAGAATAATTCACCACTCAAATAGTACCTGATCTGTGGTGGTCCTGTGGTTGGCCTGACAATTACAGAACAGCTCAAAGGGGACAAACAAATGAATGTAGAGAAACCATCTGTAATTGTAGGACTACAAACTGCAGTGATCACTAAAACCTAAATAGAGAATGAGCAGAATATATAATGCTGCCATATACATTTCAAAATGTTGTCAACTCTGATTTTGAAACAGTCAGTAGAATGGATCATACAAAAATTAAGATCCACAATTATAAAGTCGTATCCATACTTAAATCTGACCATATGTAGAGTACTGTGCAAAATACTTGGGCCACCATTAGTTTTGTTGTTTTACCAATGTTATAATGACCATATAACGTTTCAATGACTGGTCCCAAACATTTGAATACTTGTAATACTGTAGAAGAATTTACTTTTTTTTTTAAATATTGTATACCAGCTTCCAGTATTATCTGGTTGTATTTTAAAAGTAGACTGGGAAATGTTATATCTCATGGTGGCTCAAGAGTTTTACACAGTAATATACATTTAAAAATTAAGTCCAGTGCATGCAGTGGAAAATGCACACCCTCTGTATGTGAATTACAATTTTCAGTGTCTGCAGAGTATATCCTGTTTCTCACCAATGCTGTGATCAGCAAAGAATGTGCGAATTGCTCTCACACCTTTAAATAAATATACAGAAGAAATATCATGTGTCAATATGTCTGATACCTTAGGGTGCTTTTGCAAATGCTCCTGGAAGTTGCGGATTCGTGCTGTCAAACGGGCCACTATAACGCAAGCCAGGAAAAGCCAATTAAACAATGTCGGTCTGTGGGAAGTTTTTAAACCTTGGAAAGTTACATAAAAATAGGAACCTACCCTTAACCTCTGTTGAGGTTCGATCATTTTCATACCTCTGGACTTTTGCAATCAGTTGTTCCTCTTTCAGACTGAGTCGCTCACTCTGCACATAACATTACTTTATGGAGTATTAATAAAACCACAAGTATTCTATCACAATACTCAATATAAAGCTAAAAGTACAGAAGACAAAAGCAAAGAAACACAGCAATGTGTCTTACATGGCTTGCAAGCTCCAGTGACAGAAGCTTTTTGACCACGTCGTCCACACTGGAAACATGACATAAGCATTGAATAAGACATGGATAAGAAACACCTTTGATTTGAACTCTGAAAAGAAGTTAATTGCCAATCCAGTTCAGACACATTAATTTTCTTTATCTCCTTTGTCACCACCTTTTTCTTTTATATTGCTTTATTCACTCATGAAAGTTACCACAGGTAGTACGCCCTGGTCCATTATGGTGCTAAGGTACTGACCAGAAGGTTGAGAAGCCAAGCACAGGCAAGCTGCCCCTTCAGACGCTGCATTAAACTGCTTAGACTGGAGTTGACCAAATGCTTAGATTGTATCATGTAAGAATATTAATTCTGAGCTATTAATGGGATAACAGTTTATTTTTTGGTTAAGACTGGACTGCTAATGGAATGATTATTAGCTTCCAGCTAAATTCCAGCTTTGCTAACCTGCTACTCTTAATCCAAATAAGCAAGACCCTTGGCATTTAAATTAAACATGGAACAAATCAGCCTTAGAAACCCACAAATAAGCTTTGTGTAGATTTTATATCTAGAAGATCTGAAAAATGCTGTATTAAAAAATAGACAAAATTAAGTTTTTGGCAGAATATGGAGTTTTATTCAGAACTGTTTGGTACAACTGTAAGAAGTGACATCATGATTTGAGACGTAAGCTGATGTTCCAGTGGGGCATCTTCAAAGTGTGGGTGAGAAGTTAATGCCACCCTACCATGGTTAAGCATGGAGGAAGAGGTCTCATTGTGGTGAGCCTTTTAAGCTGCTGATACTGGTGAACTGCTCTTTAGTGTAAATGAGAAAATTGCAAGGTTTTCTATAATTGAAAAAATTGTAAAGATAGCTGACCAACGCAATTCTTCAAAAAGTCAATGTTCCTGCCCAATTTGCACACAAAACTAACCTTGACATTATTTAAGTCCACTAAAATTCTTTTGCCATTTTATCTGTATAAAAGTGTTTCCATGCAAGCACAAACCACACAAAACACAGTTTCTTGAGGCTGTATTTAGCAGTTTAAAAGCAAGGAAGTGCCTTTGGTTTTCTTTGATGCTAAGATATTAATACTGATATTTAATAAAATGGTTCATAAATTATCAGGTATACAGTTTTTCTCATAAGTTTACATACCCTGGCAGAATGTCATTTTGGCAGTTTTTATTTTTTTTTATTCATGGTTAGTGGTTTGGTGAAGCCATTTATTAGCAAACACTTGTTTTTCCATTTTAAATCATAACACCAGAAACTACCCAAATCACCCTGATCAAAAGTTTACATAAGTTTAGGCATTATAACAGACACAAATTGACACACACAGGCTTAAATGGTTACTAAAAGTGACCATCCTTGTAATTAGTGTGCGTTTATAAAAAGTGAGTTTATGGGCTCCTGACAGACCCCTGCATGTTTCATCCAGTGTTGCCACTGACACTGTTGGATTATGAGCCATGGCAAAAGTAAAATAATTACTGAAGGTTCTGCAGGAGAAAATAGTTGAACTTTCTAAAACAGTAAAAGGATGTAAAAAGATAAAGAAAATTAGCAGTGTTTAAACTGATTAAGAAGTGGAAATGAGTGATTCTGTTGAAACCAAGAAAAGGTCAGATAGACCAACAAAAATTTCAGCAACAACTGCCAGTAAAACTGTTCGGGATGCAAAGAACAACCCACAAATAACATCAGCTGACATGCAGGACATGGTGTGTTTTTTTCCAAGATGCACAATAAGGAGGCATTTAAAGAAAAATGGTTTGCATGGTCGAGCCAGAAGAAAGCCATTACTACGCCAATGCCACAAAGCAGCCCGCTTACAATATGCCAGACAGCACAGAGACAAACCTAAACATTTCTGGAACAAAATTATTTGGAGTGGTGAGACCAAAATTGAACGTTTTGGCCACAACAATAAATGCTACATTTGGAGAGGAGACAACAAGGCCTATGATGAAAAGTACACCGTCCCTACTGTGAAACATGGAGGTGGCTTGGTAATGTTTTGGGTGCGAGCCACACAGTGACAGGGAACTTAGTCAAAATGGATGGCAATATGAAAATACTGCATTTTATCAAAAAATCCTGGAGGAAACTTTGCAAAGACTTTACCATCTGAGAAAATTAGAGGTCTCATGCACAACTACCACAAAAGACTTCAAGCTGTCATTGACGTGAAAGGAGGCAATACACAGTATTCAAACTAGGGTATACAAACTTTTGATCAGGGTAGTTTCTGTTGTTCACATTCTCTGAAAAAATACAAATTCAGCCAGGGTATGTAAACTTATGAGCACAACTGTATACTACACGCTCCAAAGACATGGAGAATAAAAGTAATGGGAAAATACAGATCAATCAGATGGTGCTGAGACTACTTGGTTATTAAACCTCAGCATCAATTAAACCAGGCTGATTTTCAGTCATCAGGAACCTATAGGAGTCTTGGATTGAAATTATCACAGATCAAAATTAGGTGATATTGCAATATATGGCAATCATACACTTGGATCCCTTGGCCTGTTCTTGATTCATAGCAGGGTGGTCTTGATTTGAACTCCGTTCTCATGTAAGCTTTACATACTTTGTAGTTTCTTGCATGTACACACACATCTGGTAAATGACCTAGGGTTATGAAACTCTTTATGAGAAGTGTTTTTTGCATATTGCTCCTAACTAGCCTGTGCATGCTGTAAACACCACAAGGTTCCAATTTAAGGTTATAGCTTACTATTTCCACTCGACTTAAAATCTCCTTCACCTTGGCATTATTGGTAAAGGTAAATAAAAAGGGTTACTGACGATTTAAAAAGCTTAATCCCAAAATAGTACTTCAGTCTTTAACTGTCCAACGTGGGTCCTTGGGGAATCCAATGAACTGTGGATTAAGGCAGGTGGGATTTGATTCTTGGACATTCTGGTCCATAGTCCATTACCTTACCCGCTACGCTATACCCAGAACATATAGTGCCTGCTGAACAATTAATATACCCACAGCATATTACATCAGAGTTAATCCCTGGTATTCTTTTCAGCCCTGTTATTCTACTGTACTGTATGTTTTATTCATTTACAGAACAGCTTACATTTTTCTCATTACTTGGCTATTTTATAAGGGGTATGGATTTCTATAGGTAACATAACATGCAGTAAAATCCTGATTCAATAAATGGTTATCTGAAAACTCATAAATATAGGAAACATTGTCATGCTAGCTACAAATTTACAAACCATGTTGTGAAGGAAGGTATATATGAATAATAGGGCTCAAATGTATTTCTGCAAATGTGCATGCATCATTAACAAAAAAATAAATACAAATAAAACCTCAGGAAAAAGATTAATAGGGCTCCCTGGGGGTGTGCAATATGTATAGTCTACAATAAGTGTTGTTTTTAGCTGACATTAACACCAAGTTAATGCAGCGTCACAAATAAAGCTTGCATTTCACCTGAAAACCACTCAAGTACAAAATTAATGAAAGGCATGATGTTAATCCAGGTGCCTGAGAGTTGGGTTTATACAACTTTTGAAAACTTTAGACCCAATAAATGTATTGCAAAAGTATCATCTAATTATTGTTATTGATCAAATCCCCCCCCACCCCAAAAAAAAAAATTCTCAATATTGCATATGCATAGGACCACAAAGAACTAACTCTAAATGCAAAAGAGTACAGTTATACTTACATAATGAAATAATGGTAGCATTATTTTGTAAACTTGTTTTGCATTTGGACTTGCACACAAGAATGGAAATGTGAATGTGTGCGAGTGGAGGAAAAGCATGTCAGTTGTGCGGTGACCAACCAGGACTACGTTCTGACAAAAATAATGCTTCAGTGCAAGTCACATTTCTAATGCACAGAGTGTGAAAGTTCAGTCAATTAAAAAAAAAAAATCATACGTGTGAGCAAGTGGAACAGCAGCATATTCAAGTTTCAGCATTGTTGGTGGCAGGTCTTGCAGTTGACTCTGAAATTCTGTTTTGAATAGGAAAATATTTTAGCAAGCCAAGATCTATATATTTAAAATACAAGCATCGCTTATATAATATTGTATTATGTTATATGGATGTGGTTTCACATCCTTTCCTTACCTTGCTTTTTTCTTACTGCTCGGGCATATTGTCTCACTGGCTGCCTTGGGACCATTTCATTTTCTGAAACATATCATAAACATTAAATAAAATGCACCTGTAGTGCTGATGTGTTTAAATGATGATTTATATTATTGTTGCTGTTGTTATTCAAATACAGTCTCTTGCAGAAGCAACCGCATGTCAAGTTGAATATGATGTCAAACTATCCTCTTACATGGAATAATGGATGAGAAAAAGTACGTCACAAGACAAAGCAGTTGTGTTGCCCTACATCCAGCCTGCGTCTTACCCTTACCATGGCAATTCACCAGAAATAAGGCTTGTGTATAAACGTTATGCACTGCATAACGTCCAATAAGACAACATACATTTGCATATAGGTACCATAAAGATGTTATCGATATTAAAAAGGCAATTAACCTACGGTACTTGGCCCATATATTGCTATTGAACTTCATTAGCAGTGATGCACAGCAGCTGTAATAACATAACACACACAACACCTCAGCTTCTGGTGCAGTAGGTTTTATCAAAACCCACAAACACGAAACACATGCAGAAACAGTGATCAGACTAAAACTTCAGTATGTCACCTTGAAGGCAGCGTTCAATGCTCTAAAAACAGTGTAACAGCGTAAATGTCTGTATTAATACTGTCATCACAGAAGTATACATGACCTTTGCCAAAGGCACTAACAACCTCAAACCATGATTAAAA